>QTSX02003573.1:0-280090 GCA_014839935.2 Entomophthora muscae | reverse complement strand
AGGAAGGCGGTTTTAAACATGTCCCAGTCTTTGTTGTGATTAGGGTGATGTTCAAACCATTTTCTCACAAAACAGGAAGTGGCCTGGGTAACTTGTAAGGTATTTCATCTGCCCAGATCTTTGGGGGTAGCCCACTTGTGTGAACTTGTTTTGGGTGATTTTAATCCAGAGGTTGTCATTTTCACAGTGTAGTCCTGAGAAGGTTCCAATTTCTTCTGAGCGCAGGCGTTGAAATACAATTTTGGGTATTTTGGGCATGTCTGGAGTTGGAGGTGGGTCCAGGACTTCTTATGTGCTGAAGAAGTTGTGCTTTTTGGTTGGTAAAAGGATATTGTTGAATACAGTGAATCCTGTAAGGTCTTCCTGACCTTCTTCATATTGTCTCCAGCTGGTGGAGAGTGCCATCTGCTGGGTCCTTTTCTTTGAAGGAATTTTTCCTTTAAGCAGTGTAAGTGTAGATAACCTACTTCTGATACCACTGTTGTGTATATACTTCTGGGAAGTATAATAAACAAGATAAAGAGAAAAACTAAAAAGAGAATAATACTTTTATTTGATATGAGCTTAGAGTATTATATTTATCATTAGAATACACATATTGTCCATGAACGTCATTGTGGTCATGGGGCTTGTTCAAGTAGTGTTTTGCTCTGGACTCAAAAGGTTGGGTCCCATAATAGATATACAGTTGATCAGAGTGTCACCAACTTAATGATTAGTCAGGGAATCACTTGGGAAATTACTTTTCCAAGAAAGAGAAATTGAAGATGCTACAACATTATGTCTAAAAAACAGAGTTCAAAGCCTTTTAATTCATATTTTTATAATTAACTAATTTCAAAACTAGATTGAAACCAGGTCCATGTGTATTTGAAAGTTTTTAAAATTCTTGATCCAAAATTCATGTTTCAGCCAAGATTGACCTCTGGCCAGCCAATGTATTTTACAATATACAGAGGGCGCTCATAGAGGCGCCTCATGATGTATTTAACAACATTGGGCATATGCTGCCAATGTCAAATTACAGGCAATAACTCCTAAATAGGAGCACTTTCAATTTAATGTGCTAAACCTTTTTACTAAGACATTTGCAACCCATAATCTATTTGGACCCTGCCACACATTGTGGATTAGTGACTTCCTTTTACATCATATTAACTAGTGCTTCTCTAAATAAAGAGTGATCTTATTCTATTATTTGTCCTTTCTTCTTGGACTGTTGTCTTTTTAAATCAAATACTGAGCTATCATTGGATTAGTTTCAACAAGAAAAATACTGCTAGGATTGAGACAATGATTCTATTGATGAGCCTAAACAGAGATGATTTAATCTCTTAGAATAATGTGTCTTTGAGGGCTTTTAGACACAATTCTATTAAAAGGAGGTGATAAGGAAACTATTTTTAAGCAAGATTGACTCATAATTTGAAATCTTTAAATACATTTTCAAGAGTAAGATTCTGAAAGCTGGAAATGAGGGCTTTTGGCTGACATCAGTTTGGGATGAAATGATTCAGTATTTGCGGAAATATAAGCAACCAAAGATGATAAAGGAGAAACAAACAAACAGAATCCTTGAATAAATGTTTCAACCAAGATTCCCCTCTTGCCTGCCAATGTATCTCACAATACACAGGGGGTACTTGGTGAGTCACCCCATGATGTGTCTAACAATATGGATCAATCTGATGACAATGCCAAGTTACAGGCACTATCTCCTAATTAGGAGTGCTGACAATTTGACATTGCTGATCCCCGCGCAAGTTATTCTTTGGCTTCAAACCTTACATGAAACCCGCCACTGTGCCACCCCCTGGTGCTCTAATGGATCTCCTCATATATTATATTAGTCACAATACCAATTAATAAACATTATCTTACTAGGCAGTTGCCCCGTCCAAGGACAGCATTAAAGTTGAATTTAATAAATCAATTAAATTTATTTTATTGTCTTTTTAGGCTTGTATTACTTATTGCATGTTTAATTAAAATTTCATTTAATTGCTTTTTTAAAAATTAATTTCAAATATATTTATTTAAATTTAAAATTAAAATTGTATACTCCAAGTATAAATAAAAACTAAACCTAAATATAGTATCACTATTAAGTTTAGTAAGGCTAAACTAATCATTTTAAAATTTAGTAATTGATTTCTAATGGCTTTAAAAATGTAGAGCTGATTTGCAGCTTTTAAATAAGCTATTGGACATCAAAACCGGCTTAGTATTCACTGAGATACATTGATTTTAGTTTTTGTAGTGTGTATTAAAAATAAATTTAGATAATATCAAATCGAGTCCGAGCCTTTGATTATGACGCGAACCCGATTCCAGCACTTAACTATATATCTCAGCAGCTAGAGCTATCATGCTTGGTACCATTTTGATCGGAATCGTCTGAAAAATTGATCTACATCCTCTAAATTTCATGAAAATCATTATATTGAATCACAATTTTGCCATAGCTTGTTTACTCCACTGATGTTCTTTTGGGATGAAGCTGTGTCAAGCAAGGTTTACTCTGAACAATATGCAGCCACTTGGATCAGGTGGCATCGAATTGGAATGGTCTACTATCTCACTTGAAGAATAAGAATTTCGAAATGTCCAAGCCAACCATCTCCTTCTTTAAACTAATATTTATATTTATAGTTTAAACTGTATCACTTTAAATTGACCAAGCTCTCTTTTCATCATCAATTTTATCGTCAGCACAGAGCATAACCATCCAATTGTGTAAAACAATCTAAAACAATTGCTGCTTCTCTTCCAGTTTTAATTCACCCATTCTAGAGTCGGGTATTCTAGAAAGATAAGCCACTTTGATATGGTTGAATGGGGTTAGCCACTAATTTAAAATGCAAGTAATCAAATACAATTTATTAAAGTTTGAGTGGCTTATATTTCAGTTCAACATGATTCAGACTACACTCCACTGAATTCAATCTGAGTACTCTCAAAGATGCATGTAAGGGATTGAATGTAAGGATGAGCCAAATTGAGCTTGTGGCTTAACAATCAACTTTTAAAATCAAATTTAACTAAAAATCAATTCAGTCAAATCCCTTATGGCTTGAGCCCACTCGAGGTGACATTACAGACAGACAGACCCACTTTTATATATATTAATTCTTCTCATTATTGTCCTTTCTATAGTACTGTTGTCTTTCCCAATCAAATACTGAACTATCATTGGTTAAGATGCAGCATAAATATCACTGATATAGAAAATATCATCAGTGACCTAAATCCTCAGCCCTGACACTATACAGAGGGCAAAGCACAATTACAGAAAATTTATTGACCCATAATCCTTTATATAACGAATTAATGTTGATTTGGATAGCAATTTCTTTTCTTGATGTTAAGAATATTGGTTCACCAAGGTTTTAATTAATTTTATGGTATCCAGTGAAATGATCTTTTGGCTCAAGTTTTTGGCTGACTGTTATATTTTCATAATCTCACATATTGGTAAAGACTTTTACAACTTGTATGCCTCTTTTTTAATATTTCTACCAGTAATAGATTCAATATATTAATTTAGGGAATTTGATGGAATAAACCTTTGAATAAAATATTTTGGAATTGAATTAAGGTATCTCAATCCATCTAATATATGGCAGGTTAAAATTTTGAAGAGCTTTTGGAGCTGAAATTGGGGATTTAGCTCAAATGGTAGACCCTGGGTGCCTGAACTGGTTGAGGCACTCAACTTGGCCCCATAGGTCCCAGGTTTGATTCCTGTTGCTCTTTCTTGCCCTGCTTCTATATTTTTTGTTATCATTGGACCTTACCTGTAGTTGGATTTCCAGCATGGACTGTCCAGAAAATCTGATAAATGGCGTGAAAACATTAAATTGACCCCATATCCCCAATTACCTTAAGTTGTGGTTTTTTCTACTGTTTTTTTAAAACTAAGCTTATATTAGGAATTTGTGGTGAAAATGGGGACATCACTAAGGGCTTGTCCAATAAACTGGGAGCCAGCTTATGGTTTCAAGTGTTACAAAAGTAACAGTTTCAAGGCCCTGGGCAGGAATCAAACCCGCTCCTAGCCACCAGGCGGGGCTAGCAGGTGAGAGAGATTTGCCTGCACCTGGATTTTTGCTTTTTAAAGCAAATCCAGGTGCAGGAACCATTCCTGCCCTGGTGGTAGCTGAAGGGCCTGCTTTGGGCCCCAAAAGCTACACCCAAGCCTTGGTGGGTTTGGCTGGGCCTGGGCAGGCTATTTTTAGCTGCCCAGTAAACCCAGATCAAGCCCACCCTCCATTAAGTAATTTGGGGTCCCCAATTGGGGATCCCTTTTTTAATCAAGTTCTTTGGGCTCAAGAGAGCCTGTCAAGCCAGTCCAAAAATGGTGGTCAAATTGGAAAAAAAACCCAAAACCCCAGAAGCCAAACCTGCCAAAATCAATGATCAGCCAAGCCAAGGTGGACTATCAAAAAGCCAAACAACTGTTCCTGAAAACCCCAAAAATAATCATGAAGCAGCCAACCAAACATCAGAACCTGAGATGACAAGCCTTGCCACACAAATAGCATCAGAAGAACACCCAGAGGCACCTGCATGTGAGTAAGTATATAAATCAGAAGCACTTGAAAAATTTCTGTATTGTCATCCTTACCAAATAAAGTTGTTATGAACCTTTGGTTCACCAATCTGTTTCCATACCTATTTTTGATACTTTTCCATCTACATACACCCAAGCATCAGTACCCCTCTACTGGGATAGATAGTCAGACTCCAGTTGATAAAACCAAAGCCTTTGACTACTACTGCCCACCCAACGCTCCATTTGGCCCTGTGCATTTCACTGAGTATCCCGCCAATCCTGACCACAAACCCTGGACATTGGAAGACTTGCAGTGGTACACCCGCCCAAATGCTCCCAAGGAACCTTACCAAATTTTCTGAGACAGCAAGGCAATCACCATCTACCCTGTGATCTTCAACGGGAAGTACAACAATCCTGCCGTCTACTTGGTCCCCATGAAACTGCCCCCAACACCCAAACCAACCATCTCACCCCCCACTTCTGATGCCTCTGGCCAGAGTAGTCAATTCCTGGGAGAGCTTTACCTTGCGCTCACAGGATTGATTGACTCTGCCTTGCCAGCAGCTGGACCTTGGGCTATGGCTGGGAAGGCCCTTTCCTACCTGGTAAAGTTAGGTCCCATCATCTGGTGGGCCATGCCAGTACCTGCTTCAACTCCTTCCTCACCTGATGGAGCTCCATGGTACTCCTGGTATCCTGACACCAAGTTAAGATCTTGAATAAACCAAGAGCGCCAAATTGGCACTATTTTTTTGCAGCTTGCATCATTTTAATATACTGACTTGCTAAAATGATATCACAGCAATTTTGGTATTTACAGGGGATATGTGCCCCAAAGTTGCTGATGTGTTTGAGGTGACAGGTGATCTCCAGTTTCCACTGAAGGATCATAATACCCATGTTAATGTGTTTGTTTTCAATAATATATGCCTTTTGGTACTATAGACCCTGTATAGAGTGTAACCATAATAGATTGCTTTAATATTCAATGGTGCGCCCCCATAGTCTTATGGATGAAGATATCTTTCTGGGGGATATATTCCAGAGTCTTGTCCCGTAGAGTTCTCACTGGGGTTTTTCCAGAACTGGGAGCTTGTAATAGAGGAAATATCTGTGGTAAATTCCTGCAATGGTCTGGGGCAAACTTTGCATTATTTATATCAGTAATTGTTGTGGCAGTGTGTGCCAGAAATATAGTCTCTATTAAGCATCCTCCAATTTGTTGGTCTTATTTTGATTGGTGTAAATTTGGTATCATACATTTAACTATTTCTTTAGGTGACACAACTACTTTGCGTCCCTCCAAGCTCCAGTCATTTATAAGGCATGGAAATTGGGTGTTTGGTTTCCGTTTTGTCACCTTATCAAGGCACCACCCATATATTTTAATACTGTTGAAGGTAACCAGAAAGTGGACGTTATCTATTAACACTTATAGTTTGTCTTTTCCTGATTGTGCTTTTCTTACAGCCATTAAGTTAGCATGGATAAACTAATTAGCTAAGCAATGAGGGTTATTTTTAGGGAATGTTATAAATTTCCACTTTTCTGATCTCAGTGTCCTCATTTTATGATGTCAGTATGGTTATGTGGTCTTCCTGCCCATCATTACTGTTCTGCTTATCAGGTAAGTTCACAAGGTAAGATTTTATTTGTTTCTGTTTGGTAGGATTCTATTTGGTTATTTCTGAGCTCTTGCTAGGCTTTGATCATGTGCTTCCATGCAAGCTAGAAACAATTTGCATCACAATCTTCTTGAATTTTTTACCACAGGTAATAATCTTATGTCCCTTCTTTGGCCATTCTTGTCACCAGTTCTAATCTAATAGGTGCAGCTCTGGCCTTGTTTCACAGAGAAGCCAGTGTGATTGACTTCACTTTCTTTTAAAAGCCTCTATGAAGGGTATAATGTGCGCTATATATCAAGTCTTGGAGTAGACAAAAACATTCAGTGATTGTGCTTTTGATGCCAGGTCAGGCTTCTTGTATTTCCACTTCCTTGTTTTTTCAACTAGATCTGAGAGCAGTTTTTGATCCATTTCATCCTGATATATGTTCTGTGACGTGAACAACATACCAAGGTGACAGAAGGGGAGGTTTGGGTCAATTGGTGACATGCCTTCTGACAGTGGTAAGTCTGGTAGGCATATTATTACTGTTATTGTCTTGTCTAAATTAACTTTTGCATTAGATCCCTTCTGGTATGATGCCATCAGGCTGATAAATTCCACCACATCTTCTCAGGATGCAATTACACAGACCATTTCATCTGCAAATGCTGATGCACTCAGCGCTTCCTGGCCCAGGTGTGATATTTCTTTCAGAATCTCTTGGCATGCCATAAGGAGTAATTTGGCAGCAAAGTTGAATAGTAGAGGCAACATGTGGTCTCCCTAATGTAGGCCCTGGCCAATCTTGAAAGTGTTTGTTGTACTGTCATTTACAATAACATTTGCTTTTAGATCCTTGTACAATGTAGAAATTCATTCACAGAATTTTGCAGGGATGTCCACTGCAAGGAGAGATAGCTTCAGGTAGTCCCATAACACACACTTGTAGGCTTTTTCATGTCTAAGAATAGTAGTTATCCATCTGTAATTCCATGTCTGCCTTGTACAATATTCTGTACTGCTTCTATGCTGTTCTATATGGCTTCTCATGAACAAAGACATGTTGGCAGGTATAAAATGTCTTAGTTGCTATTGGAATCAGTCTTTTAGAAATTATTACAGTGAGCACTTTATAATCTGCACTTGAAAGGCTAATAGGCTGCCATTTTTTTAGCTGTTGGTTTGTGCCTTTCTTTTTAAATATCATACAGATCTTCACTTTATTTTCCCCTGGGAACTGATGTCCTTAATTAAGGTATTAGTTGAGCAGGTTGGTTATTTTGGTGCCTAGAGGTTCTTGAAGGGATCTTTATACCTCTACTGGTAATTTTTCTGGGCCTAAACCTTCCCTTTTGAGGCTTCCTTGAGTGTGGCACTGGTCTCCTTTAGGGTAATTGTATTCACCAAGTCTTTCTGGGCCTCATTGTCACATTGTGTGAGAGGGGGAATCTATGTTGCAGAGAGTCTCTGCTGCCTTCATGTACACTTCTTCTGTAGAGTATAGTAAGGTATATGTGACAGATCCAGGTCCAACCAGTCAAACCTACCATTATCCTGCCCTTGACTCTTATTGTCATTACCTTCCTGTGACAAAGCTTTGAGGAGCTTTGCCTCCAGAGAGGCAATTTTGTGAGATAACGTTTTATTGTCATCTCTCCAACAAGCCATAATTTCAACACTCTTTTCCTCCCTTGCCCTTAATGCCTCAATTTCACAATTGGCTCTGTCCTTCACCTGTTGTAAAATTTCATCAAACCCTAACAGCAAGTTCCAGGAGTCCCATGCATAAACTCAATTTACTTGTGCAGGGGTGTCCTCTTTGGTAAAATAGTCAGAATATAGTTCTTCAAAAGCTGCTTTCACTTCTACCAAAGATTCCTCAGGTGCTATCTTAGAGACCTTCAGACTCGCCCAAGCTTCCTCAAGCAAACTGATGGGAACTTTTTTCCTAGCAGCAGCAGTTTATACACAGCGCTCCAAATTTTGCTCTTTCAAATGATAGCAAAGAAGACATGATAATTAAAACGTAGTTGAGGGGAAAGCGTAAAAGTTAACAATATATCTTTATTTAAAATTTAGCTGTTTTTTCTTATATACCATTCAGGACATATTTGGCTGAAAACCCCTCCGGTTCTTGAATCAAACTAAGATTCATATCACATGGTCTATTAAATTTAAGTCATCCAAACCTAGATATTTACCTAAAAGATCTCCTGTAATTCTCAGCCCACAAGAATTAACCTACAATGAGAAGGAGTCACCTGACGCCATTGATCAATGTATCAATTTGGCATGGAGCTTCCTCAGCTCCTGGCGCCAAAACCCTGTGGAATATACACATTCTAAAATTCAGCTATCAATGTTCCAACTGGGAACCAGCTGATCAAACATGAATCCCTAGACATTTATGTCTTTATTTAGTTATCTTTGCCTTTAATGGTTTTTTGCATTAAACCCCATTAAAACACTTTAAAACTTGAATGAGGCACCACCACAGTACTTTTAACCCAAATTTGGGTATTTACTTATGGTTGACATTAACCAAACTTCTTGACACAGTCAAGGCAATTTAACCATTACAATTAAATCCTCATTAATTACATTCCCATGTATTTATCAATTAATCTTCCCAATTAATTAAACCGTTTTTGAGACATCCTGTCTCCCAGATTGACTCGGCCAATCTTGCCTTCTTTTCTTTTATTGAACCTAGATATCCAGTTTTCAGGAATCTTGAACTTAATACTTCCAACCTAATCTATCTACATGCAATAATAAGAAAAACAGAGATAAATTTATATTTTGGACTATTTATTTGGCTAAATATTCAATAGTGACTGTTGTACGGTTACAAGGCCCCTTCCTTCTCTTCAGGGGAATTGTCCTCATCCTCCTGGACCTTTATCAGCTCTAATTCCCCATGGAACAGCTTAAGGAATTGAGGACAAACACAGGACCATTCTTCTCCTAAAGCATCTCTAACTCCTTGAACTAGGTAGTTTGGCTCTGGACTAACCAAGATAATCTTCATAGGACCTACCTGTTGTGAAGTGATTGACTATAAACTAGCCGCCACTATATTCATGCACTAATCCATTAAGCTAAGTGAACCAAAGGGCAATGGTACTCTTGCCCTGGATGATAAATAGTCCAAACAATCAACTAGGTTGTATTCCAAGTTCATATTAACTGATGATCATCCAATCATTAGTTTAATATTGGGCTAAGCAATATAGGGAATTGGGCTGTAACCAGAGGATCCTGGAGTTCTATTGACTCTCATTAATCTCTCCTTCACTATATAACTCTCTTCTTGATTGATTAAATAAAGATCAAATTATATACACTTATATTTATTATACACATTAGGCTGAAAGATTTATCTTAGCTTAATCTTTAGTAATACATAAGGCTGTATTCAAGTTAAGCGTTAGTAGCTATCAATCAACCAATAGCTGAAGTTACAACATTTAGTGCTCACTCTAGCATGCATCTGTCCAATGGTACTTGTTGCCCTGCCAGAGACTTGTCTTTTGTGTAGGGAGTTGATGGAGATAATCTTCTCCATGCCTTCCTTTGTCACCTCCAGGACCACCCTGATGGGCTTTTATGGAGATCAATTGCCTTGCTAGAACAAGGGATGGTCTGCCTAATGAATTTGTGGCTTTTGGTCAGTTTTTGACTGACGTACAGCATCCCTGTCTAATAGAGGATCAGTCCTCTCTGCACCTCAATGTCCCAGTGCCACTTGAGGTAGAAAGAAACACAGAGCCTACCCAACAATAGCTGAAGCAAGACATCATTAGTATGGACCGTGGTGCATACCAAAAATGGGGAAGCTCACAGGAAGCTTGCTTTACTTCCATCCTATGGCATTACAGCTAAAGAGAAATTCCAAAATTTCACAGGGATAACTCCAAATCAGCTTTGAATACAGATGAAAACAAACAAACAAGCCAAGGAGTATATCCATAGTTTTGCACATCCTGCCATTTGCCACAACCAGACTCACTTGGGTTATCAACTGTCTCTGATCTTGCACCAAGAAAATTTGATAAACAATCAGCAGGCTTTCCTCTGTTGCCTGTATGACAAACTCTTGAACTCTATGGCCAATATCAGTCACCAAATGAACAGCTTGGCAATCCACCAAAACTTCACAGTAAATTGGTTGACACAGCTGGAGGAACGCCTGACAAAATACATGGTTACAATGGTTGGGACTATACTTGAACACAAAGGGTTGGATAATAATTGGCTAGGCACAGTAACTCACCACGTAAAAGGTGCAGAAGCCACCTTTTGCTACCTATGAAGTGAGGTCAAGTTGCTTTGCCGCTCTGTAAGAATGATTGAGGATGGGGTTGCGTTGGAAGGCAACAAGAAAGCTACTGCCATTATCAAACAGGACATGGAGGAGCTATCCAAACATATGAGTGAGATTGACAAGGGTCTCCGTCAACCCCTCTCTGACTGCAACCATTTTAACGGGGAACTTCCTAAACTTGCAAAAATGATTGACCACAACCACAACTGCATGGAAGAAAATCATGATAATCTGGAAAGATTAAGTGATAGTCATTGGGCTATGCAAGAAAAGAACAATGTGTTATTTGGGAACCAGGAATCACATATGAAGAAGTTTGAGGACAAACTACACGTAGCAAATTGCACGATAAAAGACCTGACCCAAGAAGTACACTTGCTTGTAGCAATATTCTGCATCTACAAGGACAAATAGAGCAACTACTTCAGGCGTATTCTAAACAGATCATGCCTGACCCTGAATTACAAGCAACTACAAGAAGAAGTCAAAGTGTCTTGTTCACCGACATCCAGGCAATGTCAGAGGACTGTCGCTCCTTCCATAGCTATGTGTGACTGTACAAAAGTCACTATTGAGTATTTAGCAGAATAAATGCCCCAAAATATAAAGTTATCTCTGTTCTTCTGATTATTGCATGCAGATAGGTTGGATTGGAAGTCTTAAGGTAAAGATTCCTAGAAAAAGGATATCTAGGTTCAATAAAAAAGCAGAAGGCAAGATTGGCTGAGTCAATCTGGGAGACTGGGTGTCTCAAAAATGGTTTAATTAATTGGGAAGATTAATAAATAAATACACAGGAATATAATTAACGAGGATTTAATTATATTGGTTAAATTGTCTTGACTATGTCAAGAAGTTTGGTTAAGGTCAAGCATAAGTAAACCCCCAAATTTTGGATTGAAAGCGCTGCTGCGCTGCCTAATGGATTTGCGAGGCGCCACTATCAATTTTTTCAGGCGCTGGGGCGCCGCCTGGGGAAGTTCCTGGGCACTGCAGTGGCGCCTGGTTTGAGTTTTGAAGAATTTTAATGAGTTTTAGTGCAAAAAATCATTAAATGCAAAGATAACTAAATAAAGGCAAGGATGCCTAGGAATTCAGGGTTGATCAGCTGGTTCTCAGTTGGAACATTAATAGCTGAGTTTTGGGATGTTTAATCCACAGGGTTTTGGAGCCAGGAGCTGAGGAAGCTCCATGCTGAGATGGTACATTGGGATGAATGGATTCAGGTGACTTCTTCCCATTATAAGTTGATTCTCATAGGTTGAGAAATATTGGTGATCTTTTTAGGTAAAGATCTAGGTTTGGATGACTTGAATGTCATAGATCACGTGAGATGAATCATAGGTTGATTCAGGAACCGGAGGGGTTTTCAGCCAAATATGCCCCAAATGGTATATAAGTGAAAGCAGCTACACTTTAATAAAGATATATTGTCAATTTCAACGCTTTACCCTCAACTACCTTTTCAATTATTATGTCTTCTTTGTTAAATTTTGAAAGGGCCAAATTTTGAGTACTTTGTGCGGAAACCGCTGCTGCCAGGAAAGAGGTTCCTACAAGTTTGTTAAAGGAAGCTTGGGGGTCACCAATACTGTGCCTGGGGAGTCCTTGGTGAAAGTAAAGGCTGCGTTCAAATAGTTATACTCCAATTACTTTGCAAAAGAAGGGACTCCTGCCCAAGAAAATCAAATCTATGCATGGGATTCCTGGAACCTGTTAGTAGGATGGAACAAAATCTTACAACAAGTGAAAGCAAAGGCAAATCATGAAATTGAGGCTTTAAGGGCAAGGGAGGAAAAGAGTGTTGAGATCATGGCCCGTTGGCAGGATGATAACAAAGCATTGTCCCATAAAATTGCCTCTCTGGAGACAAAGCTCTTTGAAGCTTTGTCAAAGGAAGGTAATGGGAATAAGAGTCAAGGGCAGGTTAATGGCAGGATAGACTGGTTGGACCTGGACCCGCCACACTATGAGAGCAATGAAGACAACATAAGATGTACAATGAGGAAAGTCTATGTTGCAGAACCAGTTATGGATAGCAGCAAAACACCTCTTCCTGGTGGTGCTGCTTCAACTTCCAGGACTAGCAACAACACTAGAGAGTGGCTTCTGAAGTGCAATTCCACGCCTCAAACCAGAGAAATACCTCACCTCCTCCTAGAAGAAGCTATAATTTTAGCACTTCTTCTGTGATCCAGAACTTCAAGCCAAAAAATTTGCCAAAATTTGACAAAAAAGCCAATGTTCACATGTTCCTCTGGCTATACAATAACTCTATGTATGGTGCTGACAAGGCCATAAAAAATGCAGCCATTTTTAATTGCTTGGATTCAGAGACCCAAACAATAATAATGCCAAGACTTCTGGAACAAGGATAGACTTACAAGAACGTATCCAGGGCTCTTATTGCAGAATTTGGCAGCAAAGAGGCTCTATTTTGCCAAAAAATGGAGTTTACTGAAGGAAAAATAAAGAAGGGGGAAAGTCTAATGAATTTCTCAGAGCGCTTCTACTTGGAAGCACAGACTCTTGTCTCCATGGGAGTAGCCACTTTTTTTGATGTAAAAGAAGCACTGCTTAACTATGTACGCCCTAATAGAGAGCTCTACATTGCTCTCAAGTCTGGAATATATGGTGCAAGAACGGTCCCTGAACTCATGCACCACTTGGGATCTTTTAAGGAGCAATTCAAAGTTCTCTTTCCTGACAATAAGAAAGCCACTTCATCCTATTATACAGATTCCAAGGGCAAGACTTGGGATAGGGACGCTCCAAAGAAATCAACAATTGTAGCTACTCCCCCAGTTAACAACATGGCAAATAGCTGCACATGCTACAAGTGTGGGCAATTAGGACATCTTTCTTGAGACTGCAAGCAACCCAAGGCTGATGTTTGCCATCTGATCCAGGAAGACAACATGGAAGACAAGCTAGATGACAAAGAAGAAGACAAGGCCAGAGAAGAAGATGGCAAGGAGTCAAAAAACTGCTAAGCAATCAGGTTGAGGAGAAAACTCTGACTGCTAGTAGTAACCAACCCTCTCCACCTATTGAACCAGACCCCAACATCCCTGATTGCAGCGTTGGACTGCTTGACCAAGAAGCCTGCCCCAAGAGATACTTGCCTGATAAAGAAGAAATAAACAAAGACTTTATTCATAGAGTTTTAGCTGTCAACGCAGTCACAAGGAAGAAAGCAATCTGTACAGAAAGTATACCTTCCAAAGAAGCTGTTGACACCATCTCTATACCCTACATTGAACAACTTTCTATGCCATACACTGAGGTCACCCATGAAAGTGACAGTGTCAAAAAGTTGTCTCAACTATTGAGGTTGGTACAAGTCTCTACTAATATGGACACCTTAAAATCCCTGAAGCCCAATCTAACAATTGCGCTAGAGTTGTTCCTCATTCAGTTTAAGGGTTTAGATATCCACAAGGTTACCAAAATTGCCTCTCCTCATTATGGAGAACAACACAGCTGCACATACATTGAACTGGTGGTTCATAAGCTCTGAGTAAGAGCAATTCTGGACTCTGGAGCTCTGGGGAACATTGTATTGACTAGGCTAGTCAAGAAGCTGAAACTTGCACCTGACCTAGATTATAATGAGGAATTTGGTACTGCAGGACCCAACAAAACAAAGGCATTGTGAGACTATTTATCCTTACCACTTTTTTTGGTAAATTGATGGTAATAGCCCCAGCAATAGTGTTGCGCAACAAAAGCTACAATGTCTTGATTGGTACAAGCTTCACGGCAACCTATGGGACTATCATCAACCATCAGGATAGTAATTTCAGTATTCTAGGTCACTCAGTACCAATGTTTTATCACAGTGACAGACCAAGGGACCTTCCTACAAAGAAAATCCATTATATTAACATGGAATATGCTGATGGAGATATGCCAGTAGTGTACACCTTGCGTCAGCGCAAAATCAAGGTTCTACCTCTGGCCACTAAAGAGTACAAAGTGATCCCCTTATATTCTTCTAGTGAATTCTCCATCCCAACCGGGTCTTAAGTTATACATAATACAGGTCTAAGCCTCAGCTTCCCTAAAGGTATGTATGGTGAAGTATCTGGACTCTATAATGGTTTGCAACTGGAGCCTTGGATCCTACCTGGGATTATCATGCCATCATTGGAAGAGATTCTGGTACTTTTGGGGAACTTCTCTGAAGAATCACTGAAGGTGAAGAAACACTAGCTGCTGGGCTATATGAAGTTAGAAGAGAACTCTAGCCTTATGGATGTCACGCCCTTTGGCAAGTTAAGTGAATTTGCGCTGCCTTGCAATCAACCAAGTGTTCTGTTGCTTATTCTGTGCAAATCTTTAAATGGACTAACAGAAGACCAGGACCAAGCTATTCAACTCTTTGAGAAATATAAGGACATCTTTGTGGAAAACAACCAAGACCTAGGTAAAGCTCTTGGGGTTAAACATGTATTGCATACACAAGGAACTGCCCCTATATGCTCTAGGCCAATAAGACGCAGCCTGGCCAACCAAGCCATTGTTAACAAAGAGCTACAGAAGTTACTTGCATCTGGCCTTTTGGTACCCAGCAAGAGTCCTTGGTCTTCACCATTATTGATTGTAAAGAAAAAAGACGGGTCAAATTGTATAGTAATGGACTACTGCAAATTAAATTCTGTCACTAAAAAAGATTCTTATCCGTTACCCCGCATTGATGACACATTGGACAAGCTGGGTGGCGCAAAGTACTTCAGCGCAATGAATCTGATCAGTGGGTACTGGCAGATTGACCTTCCAATGACAGACCAGGAAAAGTGTGCCATCATTACGGAGCAAGGACTTTTTCAGCCTACTAGGATGCCACAAGGGCTTGAAAATGCTCCTGCAACTTTCCAACAAGCCATAGACTCTGTGATGGGAGACCTCAAGTTGACTTGTGTTCTAGTTTACCTTGATGACATAAACGTCTTTTCTCAAACTTTTGGTCAACACTTGGACCATCTGAAGGCCGTGTTTCAATGCCTTATTGCTGCCAATCTCAAGCTAGAACCAAGGAAGTGTAACTTCTTTAAGGAACATTTGGAATTCCTTGGTTATATCATCAGCAAAGATGGCTTACAACCTGTTCCTGCTAAGGTCAAAGCTATTACGCACATGCAAACGCCTTCCAACAAGAGAGATGTTCAGGTGTTTTTAGGAATGATTGGTTATTATAGACGGTTCATACCAAACTTTGCGGGTCTTGGAGGACCACTATTTCACTTGTTGAAAAATGACGTTGAGTTCTCATGGACAGAAGGATGCCAGAAAGCCTTCAAGGACTTGAAGGCCACCTTAGTGACAGAGCCAGTACTCTCCTATCCTAATTTTGAGTGCCCCTTTATTGTACACACAGATGCCAGTTTGACAGCAATTGGTGCTGTTCTTTCTCAGCTGGATGACAATTATCAAGATCACCTGTAGGTTATTGTTCTTGCACACTCAATAGTCACAAAAGGAATTACACGGTCACTGAGAGAGAATGCCTAACAGTCATCTATTCCTGTCAGCAATTTAGATTGTACCTTCACAGAGTACACTTTACGGTGTTAACTGATCATGCCTTACTTAAATGGTTAAAAACCCTGAAGGATCCTGAAGGACGTCTGGCACAATGGGCTATTAAGCTACAAGCTTATGACTACAAAATAATCCATCACATAGGAGTTATGCATCAGAACACAGATTGCCTTTCACGCCTTCCTACCATAGCCTTGGTTTCCTCAGCAGCCAACAAACTTTATGACAAGCTGATGCTGAAACCTTCTATGTGGGGGGAGGAGCCGCTCAAGATTCAGAAAATTCTGAAGTCCCTTGCGGTGGACACCTGCGTCAAGGATAATCAGCTTTTTAAGTTGTATAAAGGGAAGTGGTTACCATAAATTTTCCCATCCTTACAGACAGACACAATAGTATCAGCACATTGTACTGTGGGCCATGGCAGTATCCATAAAACCCTCAACCTCCTACAGCAGCACTGCTATTTGGAAGGTATGCACTTGGATGTAGCAGAAACCCTGGCCGCTTGCCATGACTGTACAATAGAGCAACTAAAGGTCTTGCGTTACCAGCACCGGCTAATTTGACCTGGTTTTCCATTTCATACTGTTACTATAGACGTATAGGTTCCCTTCCATTGACCGCTAGCAAGAACAAGTTCATAATTGTAGCAGTGGATCAGCTTACAAAATGGGTGGAAACAAAAGCAATTCCTAATCAGTTGGCGCTTACCACAGCTAAGTTCATTCTAGAGAACATACTCTACAAACATGGCTGCCCACAAACATTGCTAACAGACAATGGGAAAAACTTCACGGGATACATGATACCCAGGCTGAACAAACTTATGGGTATTTGTGGTACCCTTTCAACACCATATCATCCCCAAAAAAATGAAATGGTAGAGATAAAAAGGGAAGTCTTGTACAGATCCTAAGGCAGCTTAGCCACCAGCACAAAACGGAATGTGATACATATCTTCTGGCAGCTACCTTTGCATACAACATAGAATTCCACAGGGCTACAGGAAAAAGCCCCTTCCAGCTTCTTTATGTTTGACAGCCAAGTCCTCCGCCACATCTCTACATTTTAGTTAAAACCAATGATCCCCTCACCCCTGGACGCTTATTTGAAGAGACTAGCACAGATGCTAATCAAGTTACAGTCTGAAGCGTACTCTACCAATTAAGCAACAAAGGAGAAAGATATGGATTGTGTGATAAAAACTTGACCAGTCCTCCTTGAATACAAAATAAGAAGTTTGGTATACTTTTACAGCAATCAAGGGTACGTTTGCAAAAGTAAACTTGCCTCACTATGACAAGGTCTGGTCAAGGTAGTCCAGAAAGTGGGAGTAGATAGTTACACTCTCAAGGATCTGAAAACTGGCTAACTGATCACTTGAGTCCATGCGCAGTACATGCACAAGGCTCCAAGTGATCAAGCATAAACCCCTTTATGGATAAAAATTTGGAAAAAGAAAAACCTAATGAAAATAGTCCACAGGTTGTTATCCTTTTTGTATCAATAAGAGATAAAGCTTATAGTAAGAAGAATTAGTATGGTTTAGGCAATTGGTTCTTTATTGAGATAATATTGCCTCTAAACCCAGACACAACTGGATGAGGACTTTGGCAATGGTTGCATAGATTATCCAGACATTAGGTAGCCAACAGAATGCAAATGGAAGAAGAGAGAATCATCAACAGGAAGGAAATTGACGCAGTTCACGCCAATGGAGTAAGGAAAAGCAAGCCCAAGTAAGATGCATTCCCAGAGAAGAATTTCTTGCTGGGCATATTCCTCAAGTGTTTTGTCTCCTAAAAAGTACATGAATCCCAACAGTCATTCAATATATTCAGGCATGTGGTGTAGTCTCTGGTGATAAATGACCTTGGAGCCGCTGAGCACCAAGTTCCCTACCAATGCCATGGATTGTCTACTTCCCGCGCAATTATAACTAAGGAGTTCCAGGGTAGTACCCATAGCTTGTCACAATTGGTATTCATGACTATCTGATCCATGCCACAAGAGCACTGGGCTGACTGCAGATCAAGGATCAGACCACGCTGCAAAAACCAGCTCCAGAAGCTCAAGAGCACGAGATATTTGATTGTCTGTCAAGTATACCCCATTGAAGGAGAAGTCCTGTAGGCACAACTGAGCATATCTGATCAGTTTCACCCTAGGAATTTTCCAATGTATGTTATTTCCAACTTTGAGTCTTTTTGTGGAGATAACATAGGGATTTTCCAGAGCTAGCATAATGGTGGACCACATAACTACTGGGCCATGGGATTGTAGGAAAGAAATCCTCTCCCAAAAAAGATAGGTAACCATTTTGATGTAGGAACCTTGGCTATCTTCTTGAATCACTACAGAAGTAGAGCTTGCCTCACTTTTTTTTAAATTTTGAAGAAGATCAGTTAAGATTGGCACAGGCTTGTAGTCTTATTAGTTGGAGTAGTTGTAGTAGCTTTACTTGTGGTATTACAGCTTATCTTCTTTGCAATTGTGGAAAGCTGGCTAGATGTAAGCATACTGGAGTCTTGCACTACCAAATTACTCAAAGATGTACTTGGTTTATAGGAGACAGTACTGGACAAGATATAGAAAGCTATGTCTATTTTGCCGCCTAGGATCTCAGGGAATTCAGCGTCTTCTGAGGCTAGCACAGGTGAGTTTACACAACGTTCTCAACTGGAATTTTGGGTACTCCCCTTTGGGTCTTGTTGGTTCTCTGTTCTGGAACATTAATGTATTGTATAACTGACTTTCTGTTCATTTTTGGGAAGTTTACCATACTGAAGGAAGTTAAAAGACTTTTACAGTAACATCTAGTTTAGTGGGGGGAAATGTTGTGAAGTGATTGGTTATAAACTAGCTATCACTATATTCACGCACTAATCCATTAAGCTTGGCAAACCAAAGGGCAATGGTACTCTTGCCCTAGATGATAACTAGTCCAAACAATCAACTAGGTTGTATTCCAAGTTCATATTAACTGATGATCATCTGATCATTAGTTTAATGTTGGGCTAAGCAATAGAGGGAATTGGGCTGCAACCAGAGGATCCTGGTGTTCTATTGACTCTCATTAATCTCTCCTTCACTATATAACTCTCTTCTTGATTGATTAAATAAAGATCAAACTATATACACTTATATTTATTATAAACATTAGGCTGAAAGATTTATCTTAGCTTAATCTTTAGTAATACATAAGGCCGTAGTCAAGTTAAGCGTTAGTAACTATCAACCAATCAATAGCTGAAGTTACAACACTACCCATTGCTGAAGACCTCTTCTTGGGTGTTTTTCCCGGCGCCTTTGATCAAACCATATCAGATCTCCAACCTGGAAATGATCACAGGGAAGTACTCCAGGCTTTGAGTTCCACTTGGCGGCACGTTTTTCTTGAAACTGCTCTCCTTTACTCCTAGCCTTGGAAAAATACTTCTGCACCTTGACTGCATGTTCTTCTACAGTGTCTTCATGGGAAGTCTTTTCCACAAACTCCAATTGATCAACCTCAGTTCTTGTTGTAGTTTTCTGGCCATACAACATCCAAAACAGATAAAACTCAGTAGCATCATGGAGCATTGTTTGGTATGCCATGACACTCATTGCCAGGTGATTTTTCAATGGGTTGTGGCTCTGTCAGCCAATTTCTCCGTGATGTGCTTCAGTATTCCAATGGTTATTTTGGCTAAACCATTTGTCTTGGGATGATATGGGGCTGAGGTTAACTTAGAGATGCCCCATTTCAAGCATTCCTTAGTCAATGCTGGTCCTACGTAAGGTGGTCCATTATTAGTGAGAACCTTCTAAGGACAACCATGCTGTGCTATTATTTCTTCCCGGAGAAGCTTAGCAATTGCAACACTTGTTTCTTTGATCAGTGCTTGAACTTCTAACCATTTTCAAAAGAATCAAAAGATACCACAAATATTCTTTTCAACCACTTGCTAACATAATATGTCCTGTATTCATTGTGACCAACTCAAAAAGATAATATGACATCATATATTTGAGCTGCACCTTGGATTTTGCCGCTGAGAATTTAGAGCAAATATCACATTCTCACAAAATCTGAAGGACTGTAGCTCTCATCTCTGACCACCAGTACTGAGCCTTCACCACTTGCCATAAATTCTCATATTAGAGGTGACCTCACCATTACACATGGAGATCTCTGACCACTTGTAGACACTTGGATTTTTCTACATAAATTCTATTCCTTGATAAAGCTTCCTGGACTTCTTGCATCTCAATTTCTCCACAGGCCAACAGCGCTTGGGACAATAAGTCAGGAATATGATTTTCTAACCCTGGACATTAGATGATATCATAATCATATCCAAAGAGCTTCTCTTCATACAATTGAATTTGGCCTTATAAGTCTTCCTTGGTCTAAATTGCTCTCAACGCTGCATGATCAGTGACAATAATAAACAGCATTCCTAGGATATACATCCTGAAATGTTCCACCGCCCATACTATTGCCAATCCTTCACGTTCAGTAGTAGAGTATTTCCTTTGAGTTGTCCCCAATGTCTTAGAACAATAAACAAATGGGATGTCAGGATAACTTTGACTATCCTTCTTGAGTAAGAATGGCACCAAGACCAGTTGAACTTGCATCTGTCTCAATGTAGAACAACTTCAATCAATTGGGGAATCTTAATATGGGGGCCTTGGAAAGTTTCTTCTTTAGCTCTAAAAAACTTGAATCTTGCTCTTGTCCCTAAACAAATTGGGCATTTTTCCTTGTTAACGCAAACAACGGCTCTCCAAGTGCGGAGCAATTAGGTATGAATCTCCAATAGAAATTTACCAACCCCATAAAGCCCCAAACCTCTTGGACTGACTGCAGCAACCTCATACTTAACAACAGGTTAACTCTCTCAGGACTCAGGTCAATCCCTTGAGAATTCACAATATTCCCTAAAACCTTGACCTCTTGACAGACAAGCTTAGTCTTAGATACACTAATCTTCAACTTTGCTTTCTCAATCTGGCAAAATACTTGATCAAGATACTTTAGATGCTGTTCCCAGGAAAGATTATATGCAGTAATATTATCTATATACACAGAAACACATCTAGTCTGCAATCCTGTCATAATCTGGTCCATTACATGCTGAAACACAGCACCCACTGTCTTCATTCCCAATGGCAAGACTTTTCATTGATACAGACCGTCAGGGGTAAAAAACACTGTGACATCCTTAGACTACTCATCAATTAACAATTGATGATAACCCTTAGTCAATTCTAAAGTGGTGCACCAGGAAGATCCAGCCATGGCTTTCAAATGGTCTTCAATCCAGTGCATTGGTTAAGCATTATTTACAATATCCTTATTCACCATTTGGAAATCAATACAAACATGTATATTCCCATCTGTCTTTAGAAAAAAAAACCATTGTAGCAGAGTAAGGACTGATAATTTCCTCAATCAGGTTGGCACTTTGTATTTTCTCCACCTCTTCTCTAATTGCCACAACTGCAGCAGGACTACAACAGGGTACATACTCTTTGTACGGCTTCCCAGTCAACGTTTTTATGACATAGGGTGGACCATTTCTCCCCACATCATATTTTTCCAACAAGAAACAACTACTCCATTTCCACACCAGAGTATACAACAGGGTACCTGGTGCTTCACTTGGGCATAGAATATGGGTTAAATTGTTGAAGGACACACAAACATAAGAGACAGTAGGTTTATTTGTTGTGACTTCCCCAACCACAGGCATCCAAACTCCTTACGCTGACTTTGCTGAATGTCCACAGGAACCGCACAAGTGTTAAAAAACTTCCAGGACTTAAGGAGTTTGCCATTTGATCCATTCTCAAATATTGCCACATTTGAGGATATATGACGGGGCAATTCTGGGATAACCTGTCCTCCCTGTGTTCCACAATTGAAAGCTACCAGTTTCAACCAAGTGATTCCCTTTGGTAGAATGGAGCAATGTTTCTCAGTGTAGATGATCACTGAATGAACATCTTCTGGTGCTAGCATAATTGTCAGCTGTTGATAAGCGTACTAAACTCCATCATGGACCAAGACATTCTTGATGGCATCCAGGCTCACCTTGGCCTCAATAATTCAAGTCATACCAAGCAGAACATTGAATCCTGCTCCCAGAAAAACTACAGCAGAAGTCTTGACCATGGTATTTTTCCATTTTATTACCACCTCATCAAACAAACCTTGTTCAATAGTGGTAACCCCATCTGCAGAAGATAAAGTCAGTGTGATCAATCTTGATGGGTCCATACCATGTTTACAAGAAAAGTTCTTTGATACTGCTATCCCAGTATAACCTGGATTATATACTGCCTTTGCTGAGATACCATCAAGCAAAATATCCAGGAGGAGAACCCTTTGTAATTCCCATGCAAAAAGTTTTGCAATCAATAATGCTGGCATGCTTTGGGCCACCTTTTTCTGCCATTCAACTTCTTTGAGCTGATCCATGCTCAACTGAACCCGCACAGGCTGCCAAAAAATTTCCCCGTCCTCATTTATACCCAAGCACACATCCAATATCCACTCATCTGGAGAGGCATCTGGACTTTCCTCAGGCAGAGTTGGACAAGAGACATCAATTTCCTGTACAGGTGGCTCCACTGGTTTACTGGAACTTTTCCTGAACTCCTTCAAGGCATTTATAGATCAAAGTCTCATTCTCCCATTGTTATTCTCCAAATTACTGAGCTCAGGTTGGGAGACACCTAAGCCTGACTTTCTTTTTCCTTAATCCATAAACATAAGGTCTGGGTGTTCCTTGTCAAATTCTGCATAATCAGGACATTTCTCAGCAAAATGGCCATCTTTCCCGCAGATCCAGCATCCCTTTGCCATGGGAAACTTACACGCCTGCTTAAATCTAGACATGTGATCCTTATCTGAGGGACTTCTAGGACGTCTGGTTCTCTTAGAAGACCCTTCCCCTGCAGCCACATGAGCTCCTACCCTTGGGCAAGGAGCACTGTGTGGGGGACCACTAAGATCCCATTCCATTTGAATGACCTTTTGAACAAGTTTTGACCATGAAAACTTCTCACAAGGCAGCATAAAAGCCTGAGTTCTCAACCTGGGCCACATTCCAGTAAAGAAAGCATCCTCCACCAGATCCTGATTGCGTTCCACGTCCACAAAAGCTAGGAACTCTTCCATTCTGGAAAGATACATTGACACAGTTTCATGGCCAGCCTGGGTTACGTCTTGGGCTTTCTGCAGAGCATCACCAGGTCTGGTGGCTGTGTAGCTGGATCAAATTCTTCTAACAACGTGGTCTAATTGTTGCTTTTATGTCTTTTGAACCACTTAAAGCATGTAGAACCTGCAAGAACTTCCAACCAATGATGTTTCTCAGCATCCTCCAGACCAGAGGCTCAAATAAGAAAACCCTCTAGGAAAGTGTTTCCTTCCTTTGGATTCCCAAGAACAGTGACATTTTGGCAAGCATAGACTGGACTCCTTTCACCATGGGTTTTTTCTGCCCCTGTGCTGGGCTCTGTGACGGATCCAGGTCAAACCAGTCAAACTTGCTGTTATCTTGCCTTTGACTCTTGTTACCATTAACTTCCTGTGACAAAGCTTTAAGGAGCTTTGCCTCCAGGTAGTCAATTTTGTGAGACAACACTTTATTGTCATCTTGCCAACAAGCCATAATTTTGACACTCTTTGCCTCCCTATTTCTTAACGCCTCAATTTCACAATTGACTCTGTCCTTCACCTGTTGTAAAATTTCATCAAAACCTAACAGGAAGTTCCAGGAGTCCCATGCATAAACTCAATTTACTTATGCAGGGGCTTCCTCTTTGGCAAAATAGTTGGAATATAGTTCTTCAAAAGACACTTTCACTTCTACCAAAGATTCCTCAGGTGCAATCTTAGAGACCTCCAGACTTGCCCAAGCCTCCTCAAGCAAGCTGATAGGAACTTCCTTTCTTGCAGTAGCAGCCTTGACACAAAGCACTCCAAATTTTGCTCTTTCAAATAATAATAAAGAAGACATATAATTTAAAAGGAAGTTGAGGGGAAAGCGTCAAAATTGACAATATATCTTTATTTAAAATTAGCTGTTTTTGCTTATATACCATTTGGGGCATATTTGGCTGAAAACGCCTCTGGTTCTTGAACCAACCTATGATTTATATCATGTGGTCTATGAAATTTAAGTCATCTAAACCTAGATCTTTACCTAAAAGATCTCCTGTAATTCTCAGCCTATGAGAATTAACTTACAATGAGAAGGAGTCACCTGACGCCATTGATCTCAATGTATCAATTTGACATGGAGCTCCCAGCACCAAAACCCTGTGGAATATACACATTCCAAAATTCAGCTATCAATATTTCAACTAGGAATCAGCTGATCAAACATGAATCCCTAGCCATAATTGCCTTTATTTAGTTATCTTTTCATTTAATGGTTTTTTGCCTTAAAATCCATTAAAACACTTTGAAACTCAAACCAGGTGCTACTGTGGCGCCCAGCAATTTTCCCAGGCGGCGCCTCAGCGCCTGAAAAATTCACTGGGTGACGCCTTGGCGCTTCTCAAATCAATTAGGGGGCGCTTCTAACCTAATGAATTTTAAAAAATGGCACTTTTAACCCAAAATTTGGGGGTTTAATTTTGATTAACCTTAACCAAACTTCTTGATACAGTCAAGTCAATCAACCAATATAATTAAATCCTCATTAATTATATTCTCATGTATTTATTAATTAATCTTTCAAGTTAATTAAATTGTTTTTGAGACACCTAGTCTCCAAGATTGATTTGGTCAATCTTACCTTCTGTTCTTTTATTTAATATGATACTAAGTTTTCAGGAATCTTTATATGAAGAATTCCAGCCAAACCTATCTACTATAAACAAACAGCAAAAACAGAGCAACTTTATATCTTGGAGTATTTATTTGGCTAAACACTTAACAGTGACTGTCATAAAGTCACAGGTGGGATAATTCCAGGGCTAGTTCTGTCATGAAGCATCACTGTAGTGGTAGCACTGGGCCCTGCAATTATTTATACACTCTAGAATATTAAAAACAATGTTATGGCTTATACCATAGATTAGCAGTCTGCTTTTTATCTCTTTTTCAAGGGTATCAAAGGGAGGTCTTATTGGAAGGTTAAAGAGGAGAACAATTATCCCAGGTCATGAAGGGTGTTGGGTACAAGATGTTGTTAAGGTTATGCCTTTATGTGATAAAGGAAGGCTGGTTGCCTAGCCTGCCTTTTGAGAGGAGTGGTATTCAATATCAATATACCCTTTTAGGGGTACATATCAATAAAACCAGCAGTTTCAATGAGAGGAGATATGCTTTTAAGAAGCTCCTTGTCATAGTATGGGAACATATGTCCATATTTCACACAGAGGCCAAATTTGACCTTACTCTTGGAAAGATTTAGGGGGTTCTTGGGTATGGGAGGTTTTTGCAGGATGTTGTGCCAAATTCTTGGGGGATATTTTTTACATTTAGCTTAGATTAGGTGAGTGTCTTACAGAGAGGCAGGGGCGCTTTGCAGATAGTCTTCCCACAATTTCTGGCAGTCTCCCACCACTTTATGCCAGAGTTTGGGTGAGCTGTTGCCCAGGCATATTATTGTTTTGAGTACCTTAGATTTTATTGGCTAGAATTGGCTGTAAATAAATTTACAAATTTTGCCTCTAAAAAGTAAGGCTTAGCTAATAAAGAAAAGTGGCATTCTAAGGTTCATGACAACACATTTTTAGGACCTTTACTTGGCACAAAACACTGTTCTGGGGATTTCTTCTTCTTTGGTGTCTATTTGGTTGTATCCTAAGGTAAGGTATATTTTAGATAATACTGTAGTGCCTCCTGGGGCATAAAAAGCCCATCAAACAGTGGCAAGGGGTTCCAATTCTTGATGGTCACTTTTTTGAGTGTGCATTAGCTGGTTACTAGCCTTAGGGACCTGGCTTTCTTGGCCATGAAGAATACTGCAGCACCAAAAAAGGGTTGTGAAGGTCTAAGAAGCCATTTTTCAAGGTCTTCCTTGAGACACATGTACAGCACATTATTCTTGTTAGGGGTGAGGCAATATATGGATTGAGCCTTAGGTGATTCTCCTTTGAGATGGATAGTGTGCTATATGTGTTTTTCTGGTGGTAACTGCCAGGATTGACAATTCTTTTACCCTTGAAACCTGGGCTGAAGGACACAATTTGAACCCTGAACCTAAATCCCTGCAGGCCACCGGGCCTGGGGACCAAGGGGCTGCCAGCCTGCGTTTACCTGGGGTCAAACCCCCACAAGCTGAGGCCAAGAATGATGACATAAATGGTGAAGCAATCCAAACCAAAGGAATCATTTATCCAAATGAGGGGAAAATCAAGGTGCTTAATGGAAACAACAAAATTCCAACCATTAGCTTCATGATCTTGAAGTCTAAACTAGTGGCCAATCAAGATCTATCTTTGGAAGAAGGCACAGGCCCGTGGCCCAACCCCATGACCACAAACCTAGAGCAAGATAATCAAGTATCCAATTTGAGATCTTTGACCAATGAAGGAACTCCCAGCCCAGATGCCATTTTTCCATCTTTGAACCAAAGCACCCAGATCCCCCAGGACTACCTTTCCCAATGCCCTGATGAACCCCATATGAAATTATATTAAGTTTGGAAGTGGGGTGCTATATAGACCAAAGGACCCTGCACTCCAAACTTATTGCCATTTTTGAATAAAGGTTATGTTATTTTGGCTTACACAGCTACTGCCTTATTTTTTCTTTGCCATCCATCAAATCAGTACAAGATCCTCTGGCCCTTGTGCCTCTCTAACCGCAGATTCTCGTCCTCCAGGTGTTCTCTTTGGTCTTGTCCACTTCACAGAGTACCCTCTAAAATCCAAGTATAAGGAATACAACCTGGAAAAGATCCTTGAAATAGATCCCTTGGCCCGCATAAAATCAGCAGTTAGATACAAATGTCAAGGGCCTTGGATCCTATCATTACCTAAATTATTTAGATGTAAATTAAACTACCTGTCTTCCTATAAACTTGATATGATACCGCCTGTGACCCCCAAGCCAATGCCTGCCTCTTCATCCAACCTCCCAACCAACCACTCTAGCAAGCTGTTTGGGATTGTGTATATCACCCTCACAGGGGTAATTGACACTATAATTCCGTCCGCCAGCCTGTGGTCCTGGATAAGGAAGTTCTTCTCCTACCTAATTAAGTTAGCTCCTCTCTTATGGTGGGCTCTGCCTGAAAAAGACTTTGTCCATGTAATCCCAGAAAATGACAGGCCAGCCCAAGCCTGGATCCCTAACAGTAACCCAGGAAGTGCTTCTTTAAAGATTTCAGTATATTTTGCAACAATCTCCTGATCTTGTGAAGTTGAAGCCTCCAGCCTATCTTTGAAGCAAATTATTTTATAATGACACATATCTCGCCAATAGATTTAAAGCTCTCCTGTTCTATTTGTTCCAGTTGTTTGGACAAACACATGATCCCTTAACTGATGGTCTACTGTTTCAGGATATATTTGATGATTTATGCATCAACGCTTTATAGTTAGCACTGAGGTGACCCAGTCTATATGAGGACTGTTCCACCTAAGCCATTCCAGACCAAGAACCACTTACAATATGGGGAAGTCAATGGCTGATCCTTGGATGATGGAGTCTAGATTTTCTAAAGCAACAGTAAATGCAGTAGCCTCCTGGATAACAGCAATGTGGTGTTCATCAGCCAGTACTAAACTCTTAATCCTCAAAGGATTAGTGGTTAGCTTGAAGCTCTTCACAAACTTGCTGTTGCCCAGGGTAAAATCTTCACCCAAGTCCAGGAGCACTGAACCAGTGTAACTCAGAAAACAGAAAGGATATTGTGACAGTCCACATGTTTGGTGGTTTGCAGGAAGGGCTAATGTTGGCCAAGTAAAAGTTTGATTTTTGTTGCAGGTAGAGGCCTGGTAGGGAAAAATGGCTACTAGGGAAGGTAAGGCCTAGCTAGTAGGTATAAAGACTACTAGAGGCAGATGTTGTCTCCACCCAGCATAAGATATTGACTGCTGTGAGCTAGAGGTCCTCACCTAGCAGGGAATTGTGTCTGCTTGGGGTTGAGGAATGAGATAGCCCAGCAGGTAGCTTTAGCTGCTTGGGATGAGGAGTGATCCAGCCTGGTGGGTAGCGTGTGCGGCTCAGGCTGGATGTTGTTTAGACCCTGGCAAGTACGCAGGATACCAGGGTAGAAGAGTGTGCCAGCATGGTAGGCCACTGGGCTACCAGGGCTGTAAGTTTTGGACCCCTGGCAGGTAACACGTGCTGCCAGGGAGGGGAGGAGCTTTGAGAGCTCTACGTACCCTGATACACTTACAGGAGGTCTGTGAGCAAGCATAATACCTAAAAGAATGGTATGGTGTCCTTGTCTATGCCCCTATGGGAGCTTTGGGAAGAATCCAGAGTGAACATTGGAGGGCATATATTTTCTCAGAGGTGTCACCAATGCGG
The DNA here is from genome assembly GCA_014839935.2 of Entomophthora muscae. Lineage (NCBI taxonomy): Eukaryota > Fungi > Entomophthoromycota > Entomophthoromycetes > Entomophthorales > Entomophthoraceae > Entomophthora > Entomophthora muscae. The sequence goes on along the minus strand of QTSX02003573.1, from coordinate 251,561 downwards.
TTTGCTTGGGGAAGCAGCTGCAGAACTTGGTGTGATCAGGCCTCTGGGAAGTAAAGCTGACTACTTTGTGACTGAAAGCCCAGACTTAATCACCTGAGTGAGTAAAAACAACAGCATAGACTTTAATGATCTATGGTTGGATGGCCTAAGTGGATTTCCACTTGCAAGGACTCAGTCAAACGCCAGTTCAATGTAGACTCATGCCTGGGTCTACAGGTTCTGGTAACAGAGACTGAGATAAAGAGCCAATGTGGTTCATAGTTTGGGATCAGAAGAGAAGACTAGTAAGAAGGACTTTATGATCACAGTGAAGACTAGTTGAGGGACTGTTGGTTCATAATGAAGTTTGGAACCAGAGTGATTCATTGTGCAGGTGGAACCAAGGTGGTTCCTAGTGAGGAAGGATTAAAAGATCATGATGCAGGAGTAGCTAATCATGATATAAGAAGCTATGGAAGACTGGAAAAAGCTTTTCATGGACTGAAATAAACTGATTGCTGATTAAGCTGAAGAGCTGAGAGATGTGGTTGAGGAACTGACAGAAGGACAAGAAGATGTTGGTGCAGGATTAGCTATGAAGCTAGAAGATGACTGAGAAGGACTAGCCAGACTAGATTTAGAGGCTGAAAAGCTGATTTTGGTGACTTAAGAGAGGAAATACGCAAAATTCAGAACCTGAACGTAAAAATGCAGGATTTTCAAATCCTTGGTCTAAATTTTGAATCACTTTTGCGGGCAACTCAGGTGAGTGAAAATTAAAATATTTAATAAAATCAACCATTAAATTTAACTTTTTTTAGTTTATTTAAATTGGCAAATTTCGAATCTCTTGAGCAGATAACTCAACTAACAAAATAAAAAACACAACAAACAAATGTGGGATACATGAATCAGAAATGTGGGATTCTAATGTACAATTTGAGATTTACTGTATTTCAAACAAATCATAGACATCATGTAAAACTTAAAAAATATGAAAGTGAGGGATTGTCAAATCCAAGAACCAAATTTCAAATCAAAAATGAGGTGAATTCAAAATAAATATAATTTATGGGTGTCTCAAAAAGAATGCCAAATGATCTAGAGTGGATTTGTGCTAATTCTTTTAGGAATTGTAGGCATTCTCAAATCAGCATATTCAATTTTAGGACGGCTAAAATTTAGAGCATAATATTCACTGGCTTAACATACTTAACACTAAAATTGACTAAAATATACACTCCTCTTTTTGAGTTTAATTTTTTTAGTAAAAAATTATTATGTCTTCTTTCAATAACAACCAAGTCAACAAGCTGTTCCCTGGCCTTGACAAAATCATGCAGGGCTACGCTGGGTCTTCTAATAGTGAAGCCTCTCTCTATGGCCACTCCCAACCCGCAGGCCCCTCTGCAAGCACTACCCAGGAGCATATTCTTACATGCCTGCATCCTACATTCCAAGAAGTTGTGGCCCCCAAACTCCCTTCCATTGTCACTTGGAAGGACATTAAACACCTTCTGATTGAGGAATTTGGAGGAGACCTCAGCTTGGAGGTCAAGAAAGATGCATTTTTGCACACTGCTTTTAAGCCCAAAAAAACACTGGCTGAGTTTGCTGACCACTTCTATATTGAAGGAAAACAGTTAATCACCAGTTGTCAGTTAACCCCCTGTGAAACTTACACAGCATGTTTGAATGCTTTGAAGGTAATTCAGTTTTTGTGCTTGCACTTTAAGGCACACAAAGCCTCTCTTACTTCTATGAAGATTATTAAAACCCTCTTGCAAGACATGCATTTGACCCACAGGGGTACCTGTGACAAATCCAGGTCTAACCAGTCAAACTTACTGTTATCTTGCCCTTGACTCTTGTTACTGGTACCTTCCTGTGACAAAGCTTCAAGGAGCTTTGCCTCCAGGGAGGCAATTTTGTGAGATAACGTTTTATTGTCATCCTCTAATGAGCCATAATTTCAACACTCTTTTACTCTCTGTTTCTCAATGCCTCAACTTCACAATTGGCACTGTCCTTTACTTGTTGCAAAATTTCATCAAACCCTAACAGTAAGTTCCAGGAGTTCCATGAATAAACTCAATTTCCTTGTGCTGGGGTTCCTTATCTGGCAAAATAGTTGGAGTATAGTTCTTCAAAAGCCGCTTTTACTTCTACCAAAGATTCCTCAGGTGCAATCTTAGAGACCTCCAGACTTGCCCAAGCCTCCCCAAGCAAACTTTTAGGAACTTCCTTTCTTGCAGCAGCAGCCTCAAAACAAAGCAATCCAAATTTTGCTCTTTCAAATAATAAAGAAGATATATAATTAAAAGGAAGTTGAGGGGAAAGCGTCAAAATTGACAATATATCTTTATTTAAAATTAGCTGTTTTTGCTTATATACCATTTGGGGCATATTCAGCTGAAAACCCCTCCAGTTCCTGAATCAACCTATGATTCATATCACATAGTCTATGACATTTGAGTCATCTAAACCTAGATCTTTACCTAAAAGATCACCAATATTTCTCAACCTATGAGAACCAACCTAAAATGGGAGAAGTCACCTGACTCCATTTATCCCAATGTACCAATTCAGCATGGAGCTTTCCCAGCTCCCAACAACAGAACCCTGTGGATTACACATCCCAAAACTCAGCTATTGATGTTCTAACTGGGAACCAGCTGATCAACCCTAAATTCCTAGGCATTCTTGCCTTTATTTAGTTATCTTTGCATTTAATGGCTTTTTGCCTTAAAACCCATTAAAATGCTTTGATACTTGAACCAGGAGCCACTGCGGCGCCCAGGAATTTTCCCAGGCGGCGCTTCTAACCTAACAAATTTTCCAAAATGGCACTTTTAACCCAAAATTTGGGGGTTTACTTTTAATTAAACTTAACCAAACTTCTTGACACAGTCAAGGCAATTAACCAATATAATTAAAGCCTCATTAATTATATTCCCATGTATTTATTAATTGATCTTCCCAATTAATTAAATTGTTTTTGAGACACCTAGTAGTACAAAAAGTAACAGTTTTGAGGCCACAGGCAGGAATCAAACCCGCTCCTAGCCACCAGGTGGGCTAGCAGGCGGGGGAGATTTGCCTGGACCAGGATTTTTGCTTTTTGAAGCAAATCCAGGTGCGGGAACCATTACAGCCCTGTTTGTAGCTGAGGGCCCCACTTTGGGCCCCAAAAGCTACACCCAAGCTTTGGTAGGTTTGGCTGGGCCTGATCAGGCTATTTTTAGCTTCCCAGTAAACCCAGATCAAGCCCACCCTCCATTAAGTAATTTGTGGTCCCCAATTGGGGACCCATTTTTTAATCTGGTTCTTTGGGCTCAGTAGAGCCTGTCAAGCCAGTCCCAAAAGGGGATCAAATTGAAAAAACCCATAACCCCAGAAGCCAAACCTTCCAGAATCAATGGCCAGCCAAGCCAAGATGGACCATCAAAAAGCCAAACAACTGTTCCTGAAACCCCCAAAAATAACTATGAAGCAGCCAACCAAACAGCAGAACCTGAAATGCCAAGCCTTGCCACACAGATAGCATCAGAAGAATGCCCAGAGGCACCTGCATGTGAGTAATTATATAAACCAGAAGCACTTGAAAAATTTCTGTATTGTCATCCTTACCAAATAAAGTTGTTATGAACCTTTGGTTCACCAATCTGTTTCCATACCTATTTTTGATACTCTTCCATCTGCATACGCCTAAGCAGCAGTACTCATCTACTGAGATAGATAGTCAGAATCCAGTTGATAAAACCAAAGCCTTTGACTACTACTGTCCACCTAATGCTCCATTTGACCCTGTGCATTTCACTGAGTATCCCACCAATCATGACCACAAACCCTGGGCATTAGAAGACTTGCAGTGGTACACCTGCCCAAACGCTCCCAAGGAACCCTTATAAATTGTCCAAGACGGCAAGGCAATCACCATCTACCCTTTGATCTTCAACAGGAAGTACAATAATCCTGCCTCCTACTTGGTCCCCATGGAACCACCCCTGACACCCAAACCAACCATCTCATCCTCCCCACTTCTGACGCCACTGGCCATAGTAGTCATTCCTGGGAGTGCTTTACCTTGTGCTCACAGGATTGATTGACTCTGCCTTGCCAGCAGCTGGACCTTGGGCTGTGGCTGGGAAGGCCTTTTTCTACCTGGTAAAGTTAGGTCCCATCATCTGGTGGGCCATGCCAGTACCTGCTTTGACTTCTCCTTTACCTGCTGGAGCTCCACGGTAGTCCTGGTATCCTGACATTATGACAATCCACCCCAAACTTGGTTCCTGGGCCCCAAGATTTTATTAACACTTGGGGCTACTTGTATGTTTATTTTTATGATTATCACTTATTACTGTTATTTGTGGCTATCATACCAAATCTCCTCCATGTGGAAGAGAACAACCTGGACCTTGGATGATTATAATGATGCTCCAGAGAGCAAAGACCCAACCACAGCAACCTCCTCCCAAGTACAGAACATCATTGTGAACCAAACCACCTCCAATGTGACCATCCCCCAGATTGGCAAGCTCAGTCTAGAGGAAGCTATAAGAGCCATGCCAGTACTATGACTGCACTTCCTAGCCAATGCCGCCATCTATCCCAACAACATAGTCAAAGTCTTGGGAGTAGCATCCATGCTAGCAGGGGACGCCCTAGACTGGTTCAGCAAAGCCACTGCCAACAACATAGAGTTTTGCTTAGACTATGCTCAATTTGAGGCTGAACTAATGGACACAGGAGAGGAATAGAATACCTGTCACTTTGCCTTCATGACCCTGCTACAATTTGAGTAAAACAGCCGCCCACTTCAGACCTATGTAGAAGAGTTCACCAAACTACAGACCTGTGCTATGCTGGACAACAAATTGGCTATCATCCTATTCAGAAAAGGCGTGAACCCAGGGTTAAAGGACCTCCTCAAGCACCACTCCCCACAATTGGTTTAGAAGAACTGATTGCTCTCTGCTAAGGACTAAGCTTAAACCAAGAAACCCACGGCACCGCCCCCATGGACCCTGGATGGCCAGAAGCCCCACTGCGGCCAGACCAGCAATGAAACCCAAGGAGTTTCAACAACATTACAGAGACGGGTTGTGTTTCCACTGCCATGAAGCAGGATACCAGACCAGGGCCTGTCCCAGAAGAAACCAAACTTCAGGCTCCCTTGCCCAATTAAACACTACCTCTCAGTCTTATAAGTATATAATTGTGACCCTAGAAGTGGGAGATAAAGTATTTCACAAAAAGGCTCGTTAGACACAGGGGCTGACAAAAGTTTCATTGACCCCACATTTAGTGTTCAAGCTAGAGCTCACCCCCTCAAATACTCAATTCCAAGTCACTATGGGAAAAAGTTCAGCTGACATTGGCCAAGAATGTAACCAACACCTTGAGCTGAAGATTGGGCAAAACACTTACCCCTTGTCTGTTATCTTGTTGAAAGGATTACCACACCCATTGATACTTGGAGACTCCTGGGCTGACAAGCATGGTGCAATCCTGAACTATTGTGACCAAATTGTAACCCTGGGAAAGGGACCAAACTCCAACACTGTACCCATTCAGTCAAGCCCACACATAGTACCCCCCATCAAACTCATGACCTTGCAATTAGACCCTTGATCAGGGAAGCTGCCCTCAGCCCTTGAGAAATGGGCCAGTGTCTTCAGCAAAGAGGCGGCAACTCAACTACCTGAACACTCTATCTACGGCCACGCCATTGAATTACTCCCTGATACGCAACCCAGCCACGGCCCCATCTATAGTTGCAACCACAAAGAACAGATGGCCTTGAAAGTGTACATTGAAGACATGACCAAGAAAGGATTTATCTAAGTCTCAAAGGCCCCATGCTCTTCCCTCCTACTATTTTTTGGGAAGAAAGATGGGGGAATGAGACCTTGTGTAAACTACCAGAAGCTGAACAAAATCACTGTAAAAAACTAGTACCCCATACCTAATGCCAATGACCTATGTGATGTCTTGACTGGAGCACAAGTATACTCTAAGATTGACCCCAAGACGCTTTTAACCAAATCCAAATCAAAGAAGGCAATCAATATAGAACAGCTTTAAAAACTTGATATGTACTCTATGAATAACTGGTCATGCCTTTTGGGCTATGCAACGCCCCTAGCACTTTCCAGGGGATGATTAACTTTGTCCTTGGAAAATACCTGGACCAATTCTGTGTGGCATATCTTGACAACATTCTGATATATAGCAAAACATATGAAGACCACCTCCACCACCTGGACCTCATCTTGGAGAAACTAGCAGCAGCCAACCTTCACATCAAACTCAAGAAGTGTGAGCTCTTCCAACCCAAGGTAGAATTCTTGGGCTTCATAGTACAAACTGGTGGATTTTTCATGGCCCAAGATAAAGTGGATGCGGTCACAGCTTGGCCCACCCCCACCTGTCAGAAAGATGTTAGGAGTTTCCTGGGGCTAGCAGACTACTGTAGAGATTTCATCAAATTTTTTTCTCAGATTACTATGCCCCTGACACGCCTTTGCTCAGACAAAGCCCAGTTTGAGTGGACCCCCAACTGTGTTGTTGCCTTTGAAGCCCTGAAGTTGGCCTTCACCTCTGCGCCTGTGTTAGCCATGCCCAGCCACACAAAGCCGTTCATCCTGGAAACCAACGCTTCCAACTTTGCCCTGGGAGAAGTGCTTCTTCAGGAAGGAAGGGATGAATGCTATATCCTGTAGAATATTGCTCCAAAAAGATGATCCCTGCTGAAGGAAATTATCCTATATACAATAAAGAAATGCTAGCTTTAATGAAGACCCTGAAGCACTGGCACAGTTATCTATGCAGCACTGAGCACCCAGTAAAGGTCCTAACAGATCACAAAAACTTGGTTTAATTCTTTAAACAACGTCAGCTTAGCCAACAACAAGCAAAATGGGCTCTAGAACTGGCAGGCTATGTACTAGAAATTGACTATAATCCCAACAAAGTAAACATAGTCTCAGATGCCCTAAGTAGAAGAGCTAACCTGATCCCGTCCTCCATCAAGTTGAGAGATCCAACACCCATACCCCATTATATACAACCAGTGGAAGAATACAGCTAAACTACCTGAAAATTGTTGCTAAGAAATCAGACGTATTAGAAGCCCAGGCAAAGGACCCTGTTGCCAAAACTATGTTCTCAGAACTCTCAACACAACTAGACATCCCCTATACAAAAGAGGTTACTCACTAAAAGGAACCACCCTACTGTTCTGAGGAAGAATCTATGTATCAGAAGGATTAGCTCAGATTTCTGTATTAAAGGACTATCACAACTTGGAACTAGCCAGCCACCTGGGACGCCACAAAACCCTTCAAAGCATCAAAAGGAATTACTTGTGGCCCAAGATAGACGCAGATGTTATCAACTACATTGAGGGCTGTGAAACATGTGGGCATACCAAAACAAAACACTCTAAGACAGAAGGCCTTTTCTGCCCCCTAGACATCCCTTCAGGCCCCTGGAAATTGGTATCCATGGATTACATAGTAGAACTCCCACCCTCCAAAGTCTACAACACAATTATGGTGATGGTTGACTGTTTCATCAAAATGGCCTACTTTGTCCCCACAACTACCCATTGCACTGCTGCTGAAACTGTCTGACACTTTCATGACCAAATACTCACCCAACACAGAACCCCAGAGGAAATAGTGACAGACCAAGGACCACAGCTCACATCTCATTATTGGGCGCAAGTGATGAAAGACCTAGGAATCAAAAGATGTGTGTCCACCTCCTATCACCCCCAGACCAACGGCCAAACCAAACAGGTAAACCAGATTTTGGAAAAGTACCTCCAATGCTATGCAAACACCAATCAAGACAACTGGGCAGACCTATTATCCACAGCCCAGTATGCTTACAATAGCAAAGATCACGCGTCCACTGGGATGTCCCCCTTCAAAGCTAATTACAGATTGGACCCATTTGGGACCCCAAGATTGGAAACCAGGAGTCTAACAAAGCGGGTAGAACCTAAATGAAACACATCCACAAAACCCAGATGACCTGCTCCCAAAACCTAACCTGCACAGTACAGACTTACAAAGCCTTTGCTGATAGAAAGCGCATCCCTGGAAAGCCACTAGAGATTGGGGATGAGGTCTATCTAGACTCAAGGAACATACCCCTAAATGTCCCATGCCGGAATCTAGCTTATCAAAGAAGCAGCCCCTACCAGATCATGGGCCAAGTAGGCAAAGTAGCTTACCATATGAAGTTACCTGACACCTGTAAAATAAATGGCATATTCCATCAATCCTTGCTGTTCAAAAAGGACAGAATGTCTCTACCCCACCAGAAACTGAAGACTGCTCCTCCGCCCATCTTGGTAGGGAGATCCCTTGAGCATGAAGTAGAGTATATACACAGCAACCACACCCACTACCATAAGCCACAGTACTACATCAAATGGCTAGGATACCTGCCCAAGGAAAACACCCGGGAACCAGCTGACAACCTTGCCAACACAGCTGATGCCGTCTGCCAATATTGGAGGAAGAAGAAAGCCAAGTCTGGTTTAGAAGGGGATAGTGTTACAAAAGTAACAGTTTTGAGGTCCTGGGCGGGAATCAAACCTGCTCTAGCACCAGGCGGGGCTAGCGGGCGGGGGAAATTCACCCGTACCTGGATTTTTGCTTTTTGAAGCAAATCCAGGTGCAGGAACCATTCCCACCCTGGTGGTAGCTGAGGGGCCTGCTTTGGGCCCCAAAAGCTACACCCAAGCCTTGGTGGGTTTGGCTGGGCCTGGGAAGGCTATTTTTAGCTGCCCAGTAAACCCAGATCCAGCCCATCCTCCATTAAGTAATTTGGGGTCCCCAATTGGGGACCCCTTTTTAATCAAGTTCTTTGGGCTCAAGAGAGACTGTCAAGCCAGTCCAAAAATGGTGATCAAATTGGAAAAAAACCCAAAACCCCAGAAGCTAAACCTTCCAAAATCAATGACCAGCCAAGCCAAGATGGACCATCAAAAAGCCAAACAACTGTTCCTGAAAACCCAAAAATAACCATGAAGCAGCCAACCAAACAGCAGAACCTGAGATGACAAGCCTTGCCACACAAATAGCATCAGAAGAACACCCAGAGGCACCTGCATGTGAGTAATTATATAAACCAGAAGCACTTGAAAAAGTTCTGTATTGTCATCCTTACCAAATAAAGTTGTTATGAACCTTTGGTTCACCAATCTGTTTCCATACCTATTTTTGATACTCTTCCATCTGCATACGCCTAAGCAGCAGTACCCATCTACTGGGATAGATAGTCAGACTCCAGTTGATAAAACCAAAGCCTTTGACTACTACTGTCCACCTAATGCTCCATTTGACCCTGTGCATTTCACTGAGTATCCCGCCAATCATGACCACAAACCCTGGGCATTAGAAGACTTGCAGTGGTACACCTGCCCAAACGCTCCCAAGGAACCCTTATAAATTGTCCAAGACGGCAAGACAATCATCATCTACCCTTTGATCTTCAACAGGAAGTACAATAATCCTGCCGCCTACTTGGTCCCCATGGAACCAACCCTGACACCCAAACCAACCATCTCATCCCCCTTACTTCTGACGCCACTGGCCATAGTAGTCAATTCCTGGGAGTGCTTTACCTTGCGCTCATGGGATTGATTGACTTTGCCTTGCCAGCAGCTGGACCTTGAGCTGGTGCTGGGAAGGCCCTTTCCTACCTTTAAAGTTAGGTCCCATCATCTGGTGGGCCATGTCAGTACCTGCTTCAACTCCTCCCTCACCTGCTGGAGCTCTACAGTACTCCTGGTATCCTGACACCTAGTCTCCAAGATTGATTTGGCAAATATTGTCTTCTGTTCTTTTAATGAATATAGATACTAAGATTTCAGGAATCTTTATCTGAAGAATTCCAGCCAAACCTATCTACATAAAAAAACAGCAAAAACAGAGCAAATTTATATCAAAGAGTATTTATTTTGCTAAATAATTAAAAGTGACTGTCATACGGTCACAGGCATTTTCACAAATAAGAGAACAGTTAATTTGTGGATGCACAGAGTTGTTGTTGCCGTCAGAATCTTGTTCAATCAGGTTCTCAGTGGCCCCAGTTTAGTGGATACTGACCCCTGCATTTAAAAAATCATTAATTTTATCAAAGAAAGGGCAATGAGGGCCTGTAATGACGTCGTTTTTTTTTCATATGCCAAGATTTCAGCAAGTCTCCAAGACTTTGGGGAAAAGCACATCCAATCTGACGTCTTCAAGCGCGGCCCAATCCTGTATCAATTTTTCAGGGTTTTATTGGCAGTTTCCCCATTGGGTGTCAATCATTACTTGGCAATATCAAACATCACAGATGGGTATGCCTACCAGACAGAGCTCAAGGACATGCTAGAGGAGTGGGCTACCCAACAAGCTGTGTACACAGTTGTAATGAGTGTGGAGATGGAGCAGCAGGAATGGGCAGCCAAAGAAATTATGGCTTCAGGGCATAACTGTTGGTCCTACCCATCAACCACGCTGACATGCATCTTGCAGATGTATGTCTTTACAATTTTGGTTCAGCTCTCAGGCGCTTAAAGCCTGCCACCTACAATGAAGTGTGCTCCCAAATTGAGAAGGGGTTTGAGCTTTTCCCTTCTGTATTTGTCCAGGACTTATCAGATCTCATCATTTTATATGCAAGTGATAGTGATAAGTCCATAAAGGACTTCCAACTTCCCCCACGCACTTCCATTTGTTTTTTCAAGCCCAAATATGTGACAGAAGAAGAATTTGAGCAATTTAAGCAATCAGCTCTTGCCGTCCCTTCCCAGTCAACAAACCCTGCCTCCCCAACCCCCCATCAAGATCAAGCCACCCACCTTCTAACCCTGACTCCCAGACCACCAGCCATTTCCTTCCCATAACCTCTGATGCCATCCCTTTTACAGGTACATATGATGGCAATTTTTATTCTGCCCATTCCCTCCCCCCACTTGTCCCTTTATCAGTAAAATAAAAGTTTTCTTTATGGCAGCTTATTAAAGTTGATATTATTTCTTTTGATGTATAATTATTAACATATTCTTTTTAAATTATTGACATTCCCCATATTAATAAAATGTTGTATGTTTGTGTGGTAACATATAATTATTTGCATGAATATTTTTCATCATTATTAATAAATTAAAGACCATAAATCTGAATTTTGTTTAGAATATTGCAATTAGACATCAACTTGTGATATTTTGATGTTATGTGTATAGCTCAATGCATTTTTTAAATAAAAATTAATTGTAACTTGACCTTTTTCATTGTAATTTATTGAAATGAACTGTGTTTATATTAGAGAGCCATTGACGCTAAGTACAAATATTGATACATAGTGCATTTTAAAGCCTGTATATTTACCTATTAGTAATAATTCTGTAAACCTTTTAGGCAGATTTTTTGAGGTAATAATAATGTGATGTGTTAACAAATTACTGTTTATTACCATTATTGGCTGATTTTTTTGCTGTGGCAATATGTATTTTATGATAATACACACTAGTATCCAATTGGTTGGTATCAAATCCAATTGTACAGGCAATAGGAAACACAGTTGCCACCCCAATCACATTCATTCCTGGGAAGGCAACCATGTTTCCTATTGCCTGTGTGATTTGATGTGATACCAACCAATTGGATACTAGTGCGTAAATATCAGAAAATACACAATTGCCACAGCAAAGAAAATCTGCCAATTAATGGTAATAAACAGTAGATTTGTTAACATATTACATTATTATTACCTTGCAAAATCCAACTAAAAGTTTACAGAATTATTACCAATAGGTAAATATACAGGCTTTAAAATGCACTATGTATCAATATTTGTACTAAACGTTAATGGCTCTCTAATATAGACACAGTTCATTTCAATAAATTACAATGAAAAAGGTCAAGTTACAATTAAATTTATTAAAAAAATTGCATTGAGTTATGCACATAACATCAAAATATCAAGAGTTGATGTCTAATTGCAATATTATAAACAAAATTTATATTTGTGGTCTTTAATTTATTAACAATGATGAAAACTATTCATGTGTTGAAGGTAGTACTATAAAAACAAGTTTTTTGATGTAATTCAAATAAATGTCAAATATCTAAACCTTATCAGCAAATTAGAGTCAGCTCTCCAAAAGGTTGTTAAGCTTGAACATAACATAAGGGAAATTGTGGTAAATTAACTGGGAAATGAGGGAAGGGCCTTGGTCCAGAAAAATGAAACTGCAAAAAATAGCCTGGGAACAATAGTCAACAAAGAACACAAGGAAATAATTTTAAATCTTCAAAAGGAAATACTCAAGCAGTTAGATTTCAAAAGTGAAAGTTACAACTTGTGGGAATTTGCAAAAACCAATAGAAATAATACTCAAAAAATCAAATTAATTGAAGGAAATGTCAGCTCAAAGGAAATTGACACAAATAAAGAGGAAACTGACCAAATGGAAACAGATGAAAACAAAACTCAGTCAAGAAGCAGGAGAGCTTCAAGAAATACAGAAAATTTATCAAATGAAAATCAAGAGGAAGCACAAGTTGCAAGAAAGGTAAGGAAAATCAAGCCCAGAAAAATAAATGAAGAGCAGCCAACACTCATGAAGTTTGCTGAAGGGGCGCATGTGGCTGAGGGGGCCGCAGAGTAAACAATTAGTAAGTCTTTTTTATGCTTTACTTATATTTACTTTAGTTATAACTAGGAATGGGGACAAGGTTGCAGAAGTGGCAGCTTTTACGCTGAGTTGGTTCTACGGGGGTTACCAATCACTGGTAGCCCCTGTAAAACAAACAAATAAAAATCAAATAAATAAAATAATTCATTTGAATATGAATAATTTTGCAAATATCTAAGCTAAAGCTAAGGATTATTTACCTCCTGTGGGGTGCTTGCCATGGATAAGGGAAGCATATGAACTAGGATCAAATATCAAAAACAAAGAAATGAATGAAATTTGCGGGGATATCAAAATAAACTTCAATGTATATATCTATAAAAGTATTTAACAATTCTCATTTGCAAACATCAATGAATATTTAAACCATATAAAAACTGACTTTCAAATAGGAACTGAATATCTAAAAACTGATATTTTTAATGAAGTATTCAAGGCATTGTCAAATAAAGCCAGGAACACAGTCCTGGTGAATACATTTAAACCTTTATTCATTTTGTTTGCCAAGGCATGGGGGCAGATACAAGTTAGGCGCTCCCAGAACCATCTTCAAATTCAGTCAAACATCCTACATCAACAGATTAGTTCAAATATATAAAAAATTATGCATGTTCTCCAAAAAATATACCTTGTAAAGGATTTACGTTGCAGTATACCTAGGAATCCTTCCACATTGCATATTAAAAACCAACGCCAAAAAGTTGGAGGATGTACCTATTCAACTCAATATATGGCAATTAGCACTAGAATGCCAGAAGACACCGCAGGGGTATATGACAGTCAAGCACATCCTGTACAACTCCTTTGCAATGGCATTGTTGTATAGGTTTTATGTGCCTCCCAAAAAGAGCCTGTTAATTGATTTGATTACCTGATTGTCTTTTTATTAGGAGTTCAGCAACCACTGGGGTGCTGGGCGCCACCCCTCTAGCAATTACATCCAGAGTTATCCTCCACATACAGAAGTGTATGTGGTCCCATTTAGACACATTAGCAGAAATTTTAATTTTGGGGTATAATTCCCTGGAATAATCACATTCCCCTTTGCAATTTGCATCCCCCTAATAAATCATCTTCCTTTGCAACTTATATTTTATTTTTATTTTAAATTTTTATTTTAAATATTAAACTTAAACATTAAAATTTAAGTATTAAAATTTAAATATTTAAAATTATAATAGTAATATATCTAAATATATTATAATACAGTAGTTATAGTACAGTAGTTTTCAAACCTGTTGAGATAAACATATAATCTCATTCTAAAAACAAATGCAACTCAGTCATAAATCAAAATCAAAGTGGATCCAAATCTATTTTAATTTAATATAAATTCTTTAATTTTTTATTTTTTTGGACTGAGTTTCATATGTTTTTAGACTGAGATTATACGTTTATCTCAACAGGTTTGAAAACTACTGTAAGAAAACACATGAAATAAAAAATATGATTTAAAAATTTGTTTATTTAGTTGCTTGTTGAGTACAGGTTCATATATTATGTAGTTAAACAACACAAGCTATATTTATCCACATTGAGCTGCCTGTTCCACTTATATTTTAAACAAGTGATTGTTTAGAACTTGAGTTACTTTTCCCTTAAGATATGATTTGATGAATATATTTGCTATGCCTAACCTGCGGCATACGTACTAATTAGTTTGATATACATGAAAATCATTGGTTTTCATGCCGGGTGGCTCTGGTGGCACTGGATTGATAAGGATCAGGTGATGACTCACAAGGTCAAATCTGTGGCTTTTAAAATAAAAGCCTATGGTACTAAAAAGGGTTCAAGATTATTTAAATAAAATTAATCTATTTCTATCTTTTTTAATTTTTTTAACTGTTAACTCTACATTCAATACACTATTTGGTGGATTACAATAAACAATACATATCTCTATATCTAGAATAATTAATTTTATTTATATTTTGTACTAATTCTTATATGTCTGTAATACAATCCAATGTCTTGTCATTATATATAAATAATAATTTTTGCATCCTAAAAACTAAAATAAATAAAATTGAAAACAATTGATATTGGGAGCGCCCATTTATCTGATTGGGTGAGATGCAAGGGCTTTAGGGAGATAGGATTTGAAGTGCTTGTAAAAAGCTGCCCTCACATCAGGTGGCATCTCAAATTGACTGACCTCAAGAATACTAAAAGAGATCTTTGGTGTCCTGAGGGAGGCCTTTATTCACCTTATTCTTGATCCACCCAGAGACCTCCTCAATTGGGTTAAGGAATGGAGAATATAAAGGGAGGAAAAGGTGTCTCATTTGACAACCAGCAAGGCAGTGGTTGGAGGAATGGCTATTCTTGTCAATGTGTGGGAACTTGGAAATAACCAGATCCACTTTATGGAGCCCAACATTGTCAAGCACAACAATGTTGCTTGTACTGCAATAATTGATCCAGAGATACTCCTTGACAGTTTGGAGAAAATCAAGGAATGTCCTGCTATTATGGGAACCTTGATCATCTGGTATTAATCCAACCTGCAAGGACTAAGAAGTGCAACCATTGAATATCTCTGGGAACAAACAGCTGCATAATTTGCTACATAATCCTTGGACCCCTTCTCAACCCACCCATGCCTATACCTGAGTAAGGAGAAAAACAATGATTTGTTGATGTAAAACAATTGGACATTTCCTGTCTTCTTGAGAGCCACATAGGTCTTGGCATAAATGTGTTGATCCTCAATTGTTTTTTTGCGGTTCCTATTGTGCAGAGAAACTCCAAGGACCTTCCTTGAGAAGCCCAAATTGACCAATGCTTTGTAAACAAGGGTTTTAGAGACAGAAAGCCTGAACTCTGTGTAAAGCATTGATTGGCAGCAAGTGTGTACAGGTGGCAATCCTTGGTAACCCACTGCTTGATTGCATCAACATGAATGGACTGAAAGAGTTTGGGCTGCCACTTAGCCTTGGTTGATTTGGAAATTTTCCCAGTGTTGCCATATTTGGTGTTAGTGTCACCAATGTATCTGGCTGTGACACCAAATTGGGACACAATATTCCAAAGTGCCGTTCCCCTGTTCAAGCAGTTGAGGAGAGCTTCATGCTCATTATCTGTCAACCAGCACTGGCCCTTGGCAGGTACCACAGCATCCTGGCTAGCAGGCTCAACACAGGGGATGGGGACCTTTGTGTAGAAGGTGGGATCACACTTGCTTGCAGTGGCGCTGTCAATGGTGGCATAAGCCACAGGTGCAGATGACTCCTCAATTGTAGCCAGTGGCTTGTAGGTGGTGTTCAAGACGCAGGGGCGGGAAGTAGCAACTCTTGGCTCAAGAGTGGGGGCTGGGTGACAACTGGGTACACAGTGGAGGTGTAAGTAACCTCAGTGTTCCTGGTGACCCTGGTATAGGAGACTTTGGTGGCAGGCCTTGAGAGTGGCTTTTGCCTGGGATGTAGGCTGGTTGATCTGGCTTGAGGTGCGGGAGGTGGTTGACTGGTAATGACACCTTGGGAGGCCTGTGTGTTTGCATGACTACCCTCAAGTTGGGTTCTGGGTCTGTTCTTGGACCCTCTGGGACACCCTCATGGACAGACTGCCCCACAGGCTGGTGCAGGAGCTGGTTGAGAATGCAATTGACGGTCCATAAAAATAAAATAATATTTTTATTTTAGATTAAATATGTATTTGTTTGGAGTTATTGGTTTAGTTGTGAGTAGTTGTTTTCTCTTGATTTAGCCTTGAATAGTAGCAGAGTTTCTATATCCGTGATTTGAAGTGAATAATATTGTATACTTTTTGGGTTTGGATGATTTTAAAGTTTAATAACTTTTTATGTCTAATTATAGTTGTTGAGATTTAATTTTTCATTTGATTTTATCCAGAGTGGAGCTTCTTGATTTGGGTTGGTGTTTCCTAGTGTATTTCCTGTACATTAAATTTGGATTCCAGTTCTTGCAATTAATATCTGAGTTTATTAGTGGCATTCAAAAGTGATTTGAAATTTGGTTCTTGGATTTGACAATCCTGCAATTTCAAAAAACATAGTAAACTTAATGAAAATGGCTGATGGATTTGAACACTTCAAATCTGATTCCAGTTAATTCATTTTATCCATTGGAAATATGCAGTTTGACTTGAACTTTGCAAAGTGTCTATGAGTTCCCGCATTTTTAAAAATTTAAATAAAAATACAAAGAATTCAATTTAATTAAAAAAAGGCTATCCCACAAAAGTGATTTGAAATTTGGACCAAGGATTTGACAATCCTGCATTTTTATGTTTAGGTTCTGAATTTACAGTATCAATATAAGAAGCAGTTAAATAAGGATTTAGCTGCCAAATATATGATATAAAAGAATTTAATATCATATAAATAATAAGAAAGAGAGGAAAGAATTATTTAAAGTGATTAAACTATAAATTTATTAAGTCTTGATAGAGCAGAAAGAAGCCAGAAAGAGGCTGGAACCAGTCCAGAGAAACTGTGAAGGTGAATAAGCCATTTTTTCCAAGAATGACTAGGAAAGGCAAAAAGGCAAGCAAGGGACAAGTTTAAAGGCGCAAAACGTTGAAGAAAATGCAGGGAAACTCAGAGAAACATTGAATAATTGAGGGTTTGAAATTCCCCTAAGCAAAACATATACAGAAGCGCTCAAGATTTTCCAGAGAAACCTGTTAGGAATCACGGTGAAACAGTTTGAAACACAGATCAGTTGTTTACCCGGAGAAAGACAGCTTCAGGTTCAAACCATAGTCAAGAGCAAGTCATTTGGGTAAACTGTTTAGCAAAACAGAAGAATCAAGGTGTATGATTGGCTGGGAGCTAGAGTCCATTTGATCAGTGTTTTGAGGGCCTTAACTTGAGAGTTAAAGCCTAAAAAATGAGAAGCAGAAGCAGAAAATTCAGGGCTTTGATTGGCTGAATTAAGTTTAAAGGTTTAATATATTAGAGAAGAAGAAAAACAGGATAGTTTAAGCTTTGAAGAATCAGAGTTTTAAGAGAGAATTTTGATCTGAAACAAGAGGCTATAAAAGGGAGAGCTATCAGAGACTCTTAAGGGACTGGATCAAGTGGATTAAAAAGGCCACATAGACTACAGATGGAGCTGGAGACCAAGTTCAAGGAGCTGGAGCTTATGATAAGGAGTTGGATCCTGAGCGCAAACCAGGAGTCCAAGTTTAAGGTGCAGGAGCCCAAGATCAAAACGCAGGAGCCCAAGACAAAGGTACAGGAGTCTAAGACCAATTACAAGGAGTCCAAGATATTGTTAGAGGACTCCAAGTATTGGCAAATCCATATTATTTCCCTGACCTCCTGGGCCATATAACAGAAGGCTTCTAAGGGGATCTTTCTTCTGAGAGTGAATAAAAGCCCATTTTGATCCCTATGCATAGTTATGAGATACATTTCCCTTACTAGAGAATGACAACCCCTTCCAGCCAGTCCCTGGCTACAACCCAGGACACACTTTGGGGACTGGTGGAAAGGAACCCCACAGATATGGTACCAATTTATTTGGATGTCTGGTAATCATGTAGATTACAGGTTCTCCTGACAGTACCTGGATCATTGGGAATTTATCTGTGTGTTCAGGTCAATAATCATTGTTGGGCAAGGCTGATGGATGTTAGGGAGAGCTTGGCTTGCTTATTGCTCTCCCAGGGCCTTTCTCTTTTCTTGCTTGCCTTGTGTTGAAGTGGCTCTAAAGTGCACGTGGTTGGACTGACCATTGCTTCTGTTATTGGGAGTACTGGGTGCCTGAGGCTTATGGCTGTTGTTGTTAGGCGGGGAATGGCTGGAACAACCTGAGGGGTTAAGATCCCTGGGTCTTTTCCCTTTCCCAGTCTGTGCTTTGTGAAGCACATTGGAGGTCTGTTCCACTTTTTCTGCTTCACAATACAATATTTACCGGTTGGTCACTTGGTCCAGGTTAGCAAGTCTCATTAAAGGAGGGTTGAGCGCTATGTAGTAAACAAGGTGTGTGGAGGGGTTGCCCCAAGCCATATCAGAGGGGGCATGTAGGCGCAACTCCTTGTAGGCTCTTGTCAACCCCTTTGCTATACCAGTTTGCAGCAAGTTCTTAAACTTTTGCAAATGATCATGAGTGCAGTGTCCTTCATTAAAAATATGGTCCAACACCCCTTTGAAAGTTTCCCTGACCTTCTCTGCAAAATCTTTGTGCCATTTGTCACAACTGGTGCCTGCATAATGGGTCAGTCAGATGAAGATTTCTGCAATCCAGAAGTGTGCTGGGCACTCCATCTACATTGGTTTTTTTGGGCAGACCAGATCCATGCTGTGGCATTATTTTCTTTAACCCTTGAGAACAACTCTGTTATAAATTTTGCCATTAATGCTATTTTAATATGGCCTGCAAATAGTGATATGTGTGAATATTTGGTTGGTTTTGCATTTTAATCAGAAATTCCTTGCCTTCCATAAATGGGTCTGTTCTAATATTCACCCATTCCGGAATAACTTAGCTGCCCTTGTCTTATCCTGGTATGACCTCACCCCAACCCGACCCCCTTGGCCACTCTGTCTACCTAATGAGTGATCATTGACTCTTGTCTACTATTTAAATAGAATCAAATCTCCTAATAAAGACAAGTTTATCCACATTTGTGTTGGCTTTAATATTCTTCAAGCCTTTTCCTTTCCTTTTTACCAAAAGAAATTCTTCATCTTGTATTCCAGGAAATTAAGCTTCAAACCTTAAATCTTTCATTATAAAGATTTCCCGCTGTGTCCTCCTGGATGTTGTCCCCAGGAGCCAAACACAACAAAATGGCGCTCACTGCTGGGGCTGCAAGCCCCTTGGTTACCCTATTCCCACACACATTATCTGGTCCTTACCCCTTTTTTCCTGAAGTATCCAAGCAACCTAAAGTTTATAGTTCTCCGCTAGAAAAAGATATCACCAATACCCCCCAACTCCTATGGTAATGGTGTTGTCTCCCAGGCCTGCTTTGGCCCCCTTCCAGCTTTCTCTCTCAACTATGAGCAAGCTTGTGCCACCACTTTCTCCCTCCTCCACACAGGCACTGTGGTAATTCACACTATTCCTTGTCTCTGTCCTTGGTATGCTTCCAAATATCTGTATTCCTTCCTCTTGGACTTTGGTCTCCCCTCGCGTTGATGGAATTGATGGAGACTATTGGCGTGTTAGTTAACCAGTTTATCCAACCCATCTTGGTTCATCATCAATTAGCGCTAGGATCTCAGAACCATTTTTGATGGCAACTGTGGCCATGTTGACACTAAAAAGTTGGCAGTGGCCATGTTAACACTTTTAATGTCAACACTATAGTAAAGTGACAACCCAGTTTTACATAATGTCGTCACCTGGATGTCAACACTTCTTTAAGTAACAGCACAATTTACCCTGAACATTTTTAATAAAAAAATATTTTTAAAATTTTAATTATACTACAATGACTCCAGAAAGTTCAAAAATGTAATAAAAATACCACAAGTAATAAGAATAAAGAGATATAAGCAATTATTTTTCAATTTACTATGTAAATTACACTCTTTATTATAAAATTATTTTTTATTCCCATAAAAATTAAAATACCAATGAACCAAAAATAAAGATATATAATATATCATAATATATCATATTAACTACAAAATATAATAAAACTCTATATTTAAAATATTATTATACTTTATATAAGCATAACTGAAAAATCTCATACCTTAAAGATAAATTAATAAAATATAAGATATTTCTTACTAAACCACATTGAAACTGTATCTGAAACTTACCATTTATACCTAAAAAGATCAGTACTATCCAAGAAATATAGTAAACATTAAAATTAAAAAGTAAAAAGGATCCAGGCAAAGCAAAGCAAAGTTTACTTGGCCAATTGAAGCCACCAAAAAAAGCAGTTGTAACATCTTCAAGGTATTTTTTGATTTCTGCCACCTTATAATTATTCTTCACCACCTTTTGCACTGCCTCCTGGTACTCCTGATCTTACTATTCTTCTTGGGGGCCACCCAGTTGGCTAGGCCGCAAAACTTGGAGACATTTCAGGCCTGCTCCTCCTGTAGCTTGGCAAAAAACTTGTTGTATTTGGGGTTGGACCTAAACTTGGTCTTCAAGTGCTTATGCCACACTTTCAGGCTGAATGTGGTCTTCATCTCCCCCTTGAGGCAGGGGTCCTGACAATTCCAAGGGGCAGTGGCCCCGCTCTTACCTCTCTGGGCAGTCACCTTCTTACCTATCCATTTCTGCTCAAAGTAATCAAGGTAGCCCTTGAAGATGGTGGAGTGCTTCTTCATGTAAGCATCCTCCAGGAGGGCCTCAAAGCCAATACCAGTATGCTCCTCTACACAAAAACCAAGTAAGCAAACTGGGTGATGGCAAAGCAGCACTTCCCTTTACCATCATTAAGATACTTGTCAAAAAGCTCCTTCTTGCTCTTGAGGTGTTTGATGAGGGCCTGCCTAAAATGCAAGAAGCAGCCCTGTACTTCTCCATTGAAGGTGGCCTCAAAGGCTCTGAACTGAGCATGCTCAAAGTCCATGATAATTAACTTTGGCCCAAGTGAGTGTGTATGAGCTAGCTGTTCTACAGCTAGGGTGGACTCATCCTTCTCAGTGGAGGAGAGATTGGCTCTTATGGCGTGATTGGGAGGGGGAGCTGGTTGGGGGGAAGGGAGCTCAAAGCATCCCAGACAATTTTGAATGCTCTGGCATAGACCTCTGTCTTGGTACCAGGAAGGAGGAAGAAGCCAAGGGGATAACCTGGGCATCAAATTTTTTATGCAGGAAAAAGCTGCTTGAAAAGGATTGGACAGGTTGCAAATGTGAGTTGCACAGCCAGGTAGTAGCAGTGTTCAGCTGCTCCAGGTTTTGAGTTGTGGCATAGGCAATTATTCTATCCTCCACTTCCTGTCCATTGTCATGGAGCAGGAACATCTCTTCATTATTGGTTTTCTTGAGGGTATTAGAAAGGACCAGATCTTCAATTGTAGTGGCACTCTTGGCCAGGGGGTTTGAGGCTTGGTGCCTATCACTCACAAACTTGACCAACTGGGTGTGGGTTGGCACCCTCTTAAGATTAGTGGGGGAGAGGTGCTTACAGGCAAGCATGGCCTTCTGGGTGAGAGAAAGATCCTTGGAGGTTGGCATGATCTGCACAAGGTACCATTTCAGGACACAGTAACGGTTGTATTGGGCATGATGCAGGTATGCTCACCCTTAATGGTTTGTTCCTTATCCCAGCGCTCATTATTGAGCTACATTGGGCAGGAGCAGTCCTCACAGGTATAGTGCCGGCTCTTGAAGCCCCAATTGACGTTATTGCAGCTGAATATGTAACTATTGGTCACCATGGCTTACCTACCTTTGACGCTCATGATGTGAAAAAACTTTGTCAAGGTTGAAGGAACCTTGAACTTCCCATCAACATTACAGATATTATGGGCCACAAGAGGGTCCCATGGGCCAAAAGGAGCATGGTGGAAGCCAGGGAAGTAATTTGGGTGGGGCTTTGTATCATTCCCAGATGAACTTGAAGGAGGGGAGTTTGGTGGTGGGGGGAAGCAGAAGGGGGCTTATCTTGGTGCTCCTTATGTGTGGGAGACTTATCCTTTTGTGGGGACTTTTGGGCTGAGCGCTTCTTCTTGTTAGGCTCATTATCTGAAGCAGAATTATAGAAACTGTGGTCAGTAACTGAACCATCAGTTTCCTCTTCCCCAGTGGAGTGAGCAGGGCTCTTCTCAGGAGAGGGCTCAGGGGAAGACTTTGGGGATGGTTTGGGGGTGGCCTTCTTTGATGAGTGTAAAGCCTCAACAATTGGGGGAGTATTTTAGCAAAGTAAGTTACCAAGTTGGTGACTTCAAATCCTGTGAGCGCCGTTGCAATGGGGTAGACTGTCATCATCCATCTGAAGACCTTGGCGTGTATGTTATATCTTCTGAAATTACCAGCAAAATACATAAGTACGTAGTATACACAGAGGTATATAGCTACGGACTGGGTAGAGTGGGACAACACCAGTGTGGGCCAGGAGTACTGCTTGGAGGAGTTGAGCTGTGCTGGTTCCTTGTAGATGTACTTGTTGGGTGGTTTATTGAACAGCCCATGCTGGTGATTGTATTGGTGGCCCCCAATCCCTAGGAAGGCTGTGAGTACAGCTGAAAAAATTAAATGGTTCATCTTCTGATCCTGGGAAAAGGCAGACAAAGCTTAGTGTCTTTAACTTTCTTGTAGGGTAAAAGTTCTGATTAATTTATGTGATACTATTGAGAGGTAATTTAACTCAATGATAGTAGAAATAATCATCAAGTGAATTGGCTTTATTATATACTATCATCCTTGTGGTGGAATGAATAGAGTAAAACACTGTACAGGGAATCCCAAACACTTGGTGTTGTCTGGAATTCCCTTTTGGGAGGGGAATTGGTAGTGGTGTGCAGGCAATGGATTATTACTTCTGGGCTTGCATCAGCTTGATGTATCATTGGATGTTTTCATGCATCCAATTTTGGATTCTGCAGTTAATGCAGGAATCGATGGGT
This sequence comes from Entomophthora muscae, assembly GCA_014839935.2. Taxonomy (NCBI): domain Eukaryota; kingdom Fungi; phylum Entomophthoromycota; class Entomophthoromycetes; order Entomophthorales; family Entomophthoraceae; genus Entomophthora; species Entomophthora muscae. Next base: position 228,367 of record QTSX02003573.1, on the reverse strand, counting down.
TGAGCAGCTTGTCAGCCCCACCCAAATTTGGCAAATTCCAAATTTGGATGGCAGTTCCCCCTCCATTTGGGTTTGGGGAAATTGCCTTTTCTGGTTTCCCCATTTTTGTAATTTCCCCATTCAGAAGCCTGGGTGGGGGACTGGCTGGCTGGAGTGGGTGAGTGGGCAGGGGCTGGCTGGCGGCTGGCAGCAGGCGGCGCAGGCAAGCTGCCAGGCTCAGTCTGTGGCTGCCAGGCGGTTGGGCGTGCGGCCTGCTGACGGCTGGCAGCCGGCCGTGCGGCCGCGCGGCCTGCAGGCGGGGTATAAAACCCTTCCAAATTAAAATTCTTATTTTTAATTCTAGTTTCCTGGCCCCAACTTTGCACGGCAGTTTCCCCAATAAGGGGGAACTTCTGCCATTTTTTATTTTTTTTATCAAGTTTAATTGTGCACAAAATATTGTCCTGAACCAAAGTGTTGTCAGGAATATTCCTGACAATGAGACAGGCTTCTTTTTGGTGGGTTTGGTTAGCTTTAAAGAACGCTTGGTTCCTTTGGGCTCTTTGGAAGTGTTTTTATCCTAAAATAATAAGTAAAATGGTTTAAAATAAAATAATGTATGTAAAAAACAAAACAAAAAATACTATAAAACATAATAAATGAAAATTAACTCTTATAGGGTTTTTATTGGCATTTAAAAGTTAAAAAATACTTGTATAGTTTTTATTTATTATAGTTTTAAATAACAAGTTAAAATTTAAGAGATTTATGTAAAAGTACTATCTTTAGACAAAGATTTTATTTTAAAAATTGGTAACTATGAAAGAGAAAAGTGAAAAATACAACATAAAAAAATCAGATGATTTTATTATGTAAAACATAAAGTTTTATATGTGAGAAATGAAAAGCATTGACATTATGAGTGACAATTAGTAAAAAAAGCTGAATTCTCACTGACAATTAGAAAATTTGTAGGCATTATTTTTGACAACATTCTCACTGTCAACATTTAAATAAAAATTCACTATCATAAAACATAGTACACTTAATCAAATTTAAGCAGGCTAGCAAAAATTAACTGTTTTCTGTGTGTTTTTGTTCACATATAAAAATCAAAAAATATATAAAAATAAGTAAAAAAAGTATCAAGGTTCTTTATTATTTTATTAAAAATAATATTTGGGTAGTGGTAATATGATATTTTACCATTGTGTATATGTGAAGTTGTGAAGAAAGTTGTTTTCAGTATTGAAAAGGGTAAAGTGTTGACAACATCACTTACAACATTCTTTATATGAGGTGGCATATTAATCTAGGCTTAATTGAGCCACTCTAATTTGCTTAACTTCACCCCAGGGGATGATCACAAGAAAATAAATGACATTTACAAGTGTTGACATTATTTTTAATAATGAATTCTATAGTAACTTACATAGTAACTCACGCTTAAATGATTGGATTGCTGTTAGCCACCAATCCACTTAATATATCAAAGCCGTAATAAGTGCCACAGATATATTTATAACATGAACCTTTCAACAATCAAATGTATGTGCACTGTCTTTTTCAATATAATAATTCAATAAAAAATATTTTAAATGTGCACTTATTTTTTTACTGTAGATGCTTCAGTTTTGTTATTAAAAATAAGTTATGCTAAAAAGTGTCAACATTGACACTTTTACGTTGTGAAAACAAATAAAAAATAAACTAATTTTTATTAGTAAAAGTAAAGAAAAATCTGGTTAAAATGAGTTTTTTATTAAACATAATATTAAATTGTGTTGAGATGGCCACAATTTTGTTGTGTTTTCTGGGTTTGCACCCCTGAACGCTTTAAAAAAAGAATTAAGCTAACACAACTAGCAAAAAACATAGGAGATTTAGAGTTTTGAGTCAACAGTGGCCATGTTGAAAAAGTGTTGGCATGGCCACTGTTGACATTATTATTGTTGACATGGGCGCTGTTGCCCAAGCAAGGGGTGGGTGTTCACTCCTGGCTTTGCCATGCAGAACAATACCACCCTCCTGCTGTTTGCTCTGTTGCCCTCTGTGAGCTGGCTTGGCCCCTGGAGGGGGTCTTGGTAGAGCCGCTTGCTCTAATGTGGCTTTGTACGCCAAATAAGCGCAGGTGATTGACTTCAACTGTGCAGTGGTATGGGTCTGGTCTTGTGCCTGGGAGCCTTTCCCAATCCAACTAAGCAGTGGGGACTTTGTTGTGCTGACAACCAGCACAGCCAGCTGGCAAACATCATCAATATTACCCTAGAGAGATTGGAGACTAGAGACCCTTCCCAATATTCCCCCCACATGGCTTTGCTGGGTAACCTTTTCCTGGTCCCCAAACCTTTGCTTCCTTGCAGTTCCTTGGGCCAGATTCAGGCCATCCTAGAATTTTACTGATGTGAGGTGTTGCATTGTCAACAGGGTCTTCTGGTTGACTATCCTTCAGAAGGGTTTATTGTGGAGTGCCTGGTGTTAGGGGCGTGCTTCCCAATTAAGTGTGGTCTGGGTTGCCTGGCCAATGGGGAGCTGGCCTTGACTGCGCCCATTATGCACTGGGAGTGGCTCTCCCCCAAGGCGCAACACATGTGGCTTCAGAACGTTGTTGTCCTCTATCAGGTGGTGGCTACCCATGCTTTTGGTGACTATGTGAAGACTACCGCTCACCATGTCCCTGAGGAGCCTGAGGAGGGAACTCAGTAATAAAGATTTGTAGGACTAAGTCCGCTTCCAATATAATGCACTTTTTATATCTTTTTATATTATTTATATCTTTTTATATTTTTCCTGTTATGAATTATACAATGTGCTTATGTTACTTATGTTATTTTCTTTTTATGACAAGTTCAGATAGTGTTTAATTAGGCCCTTCCTTTGGGGTGCGGAATGAACGTAGAAACTTTGCATGTACACGGTTGAATATGCGTACACTATCCTTATCCTTGATGGTGTAGGCGTCAGATGAGGTTTTTTCTATGATCTCAAAAGGGCCTACCCATAGCTTGTCTAATTTATGGGATCTACCCGCCTCTCAAGTGTTGCAGAATGCAACCCCCTCCCCCTACTTCAAAAGAAGGCAACAGGGCTCTATTAGCGGAGTTCCTCTCAAATCTGGCTTGGGTTTTGATAGCTGTGTTGCTAAACTGGATGCCTACAATTTGATGAGGGTGTTGGCCAGTTGTCCTAGGTAATGATTGTAGGAAAGTTGTCTGGGGTCACCTGTGGCCAAGTATAGGACAGGTGGAATGGCAGGGTGGCGGCCATACATCAGTTGAAATGGAGACGCTCCTGTGGTAGAGTGAAGCAATATGTTGATTGCAAACACTGCTGCTCCTAAGTACATTTCCCAGGAAGATGTACATGAAGAAGCTAATTTCCAGAGGATCTGGGTTAGGGCACTATTGGCATGTTCCACCATCCTGTTGGTTTCAGGGTGGTATGGGGTGGAGAGTACCCCACAAACTCCCATGAGATCATTCAATCTCAATATTACTGAGGCCGTAAAGTTAGTCCCATTGTCTGAGAGTAAGAACTGTGGGCAGCTGTGGCAAAGTATGATGGCGTCCAATATAAACTGTGCAGTAGAAGGGGAATCTACCTTCCTTAGAGGCCAGGCTTCCACGCACTTAGTGAGGTGGTCTATAGCCACTATCACATATTGAAAGCCAGGGCCGCTACGTGAGAGTGATCTCACTACGTCCATTGATACATAGTGCCAGGCAAAATGGGGTTGCACTATTTGGTAAGTTGTGTTTTTCTGTAGGGGCTTATTCCCTTGGCACTTGATGCAGCAGTCAATTGTCTCCTGGATGTCAAAATTCAATGCTTCCCAAAATTAGGTGCAAGACAAGATCTCCTTGGTTTTCTGAAAGGCACCATGACCTGTTGTCTTATGAGCGGCTGTAACAATGCTAGTCCTTTCAGAGGGAGGGGGAGTATGCGTTCCTTGCCATCTACCAGCTTGTATAGCACCTCATTGTGTAGTACTGTATCCTTTCAAAGGTCTTGTAGGATATGCTGTACTTTCTTAGGCTCATTGTTAAACTTCCCAGTCATCATTTTGTGATACATCTGATCTGTTAATGATATCACTAAGGCCAAGGTAGGTAAGCAGGATAGACAGTCCACATTCTGGTGTTTACTACCAGGGAAATAGAGGATTTCATAGTCCAAGGCCTGTAGTTTCAGTGCCCACCAGGCAAGTTGACCTTCTGGCTCTTTGAGGCTCTGGAGCCAAGCTAGGGACGTGTGGTCTGTGACCACTGTGAACTGTACGCCATGGATGTAGACCTGAAACTGTTTTCATACATAGATGACTGCTAAGCATTTGCGCTCTGTCACCATATAGTTGCATTCATGAACTTTTAGCATTCTCTTAGCGTACGCTACAGGGTGTTTGAGTCCCTTGTTGTTGAGTTGGGATAGTACAGCCTCAACTGCCGTAAGTGAGGTGTTGGTATGGATCACAAAGGGTCTGTCAAAGTCTGGGTACATCAGAACAGGGTCACTTGACAAGGTCAGGTATATTTTGTTGAAGGCTCCTTAACACTGCTTGCTCCATACAAAATCAACTCCCAATTTCAGCAAATGATAGAGAATTTCTCCAATGGCTGCAAAGTGGGGGATAAAACATTGATAGTAACCAACCATGCCCAAGAAGACCTGTATGTTGCGTTTTGACTTGGGTTGCTTCATCTTAGATATGGCTTTGGCTTTTGCGTGTTGGGAACGCAGACCGTGGCTATCTATAACAAAGCCCAGGTATTCCAGCCGGTCCTTGAAGAACTGGCATTTGTGTGGCTTTATCTTAAGATTGGCAGCAGCTAGCCTCTTGAAGACCTCTTCCAGATGAGCTAGATGCTCAGTGAAAGTCCTATAGAAGACATTGATGTTGTCCAAGTAAACTAGGACACAGGAGAGTTTAAGGTTGCCAATAATGGTTTCCATAGCTCTCTGGAAGGTAACAGGGGCATTGCACAACCCTTGCGGCATCCTTGTTGGTTGGAATAGTCCTTAGGAGGTTATGATGGTGCATTTCTCTTGTTCTTTGGTGGTAGTTTGATCTGCCAATAGACCAATATGAGGTCCATGGCAGAGAAGTACTTGGCACCTCTGAGGCTGTCTAATGTGTCATCTATGCAAGGCAAGGGATATAAGTCCTTTTTGGTGACCTTGTTGAGTTGTCAATAGTTGATGACTACTTGATTAGAGCCATCTTTCTTCTTGACAATCAGGGATAGGAGACGCCCAAGGGCTTTTGAACGGAATCAGCATGCCTCATTTCAGCAGTTTGCTGACCTCATCCAAGACAATCTCTTTGTTTGCTTTCAATTGTTGTATGGGGCGCATACAAATTGGAGGAGTGGACCCTGTATCAATGTGGTGGGTAGTTCCTTCAGCACAACCCAGGTCATGATTGCTTTCAGCAAAGATGGAGCACTACTTCTCAAACAGTGATGATGCCCAAGCTTGCTCCTCAGGACCAAGCAATGAAAGGTCTGCTAGGGGTATAGTCAGGTGTACTGCTGGTTCAGGGTTGTCTGGTATACCCATTTCCTTGAATGTACCAAATCTTTTAACCTCAGATAGTTCCTCTACGGGATAGAAGTGTAAGAAGCCTACCACTTGGCCTTTCTTGATAGAGAGCATCTTCTTTGTGAGGTTGGTCTAGAGGACGTGTATCTCCTGTTGGCCAAGGGTAATGATGCCTGGAGCAATGCACAGTTCAAAGCAAGAACAGCCCCAGGGTTTGATGACTTCTCCATATAGCCCTTCAGGGACAACCACAGTCAACCCAGTCTCAGAAATCTTCTGGTGTCCAGGCTTCAGGAAAAATGAAGACCTGGTCCTTAGTGGAATACCCTTATATCCAGGATCTGTGTAGGGGTTTACGTCTATGTTTCCCAACAGGTTTTTATTCCACAGGGACAATTCTGTTGGCGTAGGCCAGGTTGTCAAATTTTCAGGGCCTGGGGCAGTGTTTTGACCTTCTCTACTTAAGAACAATGGTAAGGTTTGACCAAGGATCTTGAAGGTGGTGAGGCCCCAATGTGTCATGGCTCCATATTTTAGCAGGAAGGAGGTGCCTATGAGAAAATTGTAGGTGTCATTTGGCAGTACAAATTCTGGAGCAGATACTGCAATGGAGCTAAATTGTATAGGTAGTGTGCTGTATGCTCCCACAGAGTAAGTGGATTCTTTGCCAGCTGTACCAAAGGGCAATCTGTAGTCAACATCTGGGGCTATACCCAATTTCTTCATCATCTTACCGGAGATGATGCTAAATGGAGCACCACTATTCACTATTGCTCAAATGTGATGTTTGTTAACCAACATGTCAATGTAGGTACAGTTAATATAAGAGTCATTGAGGCTTTTTAAATGTGTGTATCTCATTCTCCTTGTCACTTTCCAAAGTGCAGAGCAAGCTTTTGCAGACATCAGGGTATGCAGACTTAAGCTCCTCCAGAGGGAAAGCTACTTGTATCAACTTTAAGTTTGGGGTGTTGTTGGAACATGGCAAACAGCGGTTTTCTCTGGTATCCTGTAATTGAGTTGCATATGGTTTTGATACTTCAGCCAAGGAGGCCTCCTTGTGCTTGACTTTAGATTGAGAGCAGGTAGTCACAGCATAGAGGTCATTGGCTATAGTCATATGAATTGCATCTTCATGCAGCTCTTTGGGGTGGTGTACTTTGGGGCCAGGTTCAATGGGAAGGTTGAGGGATTTGGAGGAGGTAGAATTTCCCTCTTCTACTCCGCCTTGGCTTTTCCCTCATTGTTTCTAGCGGGATGGGATTGAACAATGTGTACCTTCTTGGTGTTGGTTGGGCATTTCAATTTCCAGTGTCCTGCCGTGTTGCAGTCAATGCAGTAGGGACCCTTCACATCAGGAGGGTGTGCAGAGGACTTTGAGGGTTCCTCCTTCTGTAAGTGTGGCTTCTTGTAGACTGTATTTTGGTTGCTTAGGTTCAGGCCTATTGGGGGGACCAAACATCTCAGCATGGCTACAAAGAAAATCCACAATTTCCAGCACATCCTTGTCATTTGTGTAAGCAGGGGCAATTGCTCTGTGGAGTTCTTTATAAGGATGGGTTGCCTGCTTCATTGCAGCACAAATGTCAAAGGTGGAGACTGTTCCAGAGCCAAGGAATACCAGTGCGTCATGGTAGAATCTTTCTGCAAATTCTTGCAGAGATTTGCCTGGGGCAAACTTTATGGCTCTAAACTTGGTTTTCTGGTGAAGAAGATATCCTCTCCACCAAACTTCACAAGTACAGCCTGTCTTACTTCTTGGTAGCTCTGGCTAGTTGCAGGTAGTTGTGGCATCACTAAGTTGACGCTTACTGCGTCTAGGGTGGTGATGAGTGTAGTTGCCTTCCAGTGGTTGCTGGCGCCTCTCATTGTCATTTTAAAAAGTCTCAGGAAGGAATGTATGTTCCCTTGCTTGTTGAATTTAGGGAAGTTGAGAGGTTTGAACAATTCATTAGGGATTTTAGGCTCAGTGGGCTGGTGGGGAGAGGTGGTTGATTGCCTATCTGCGTATAACTACACCTAGCCCTAGGTGTGGCTTTTGGTGTGAATGCTTCTCTGGTAGGAAAAGTGATGAACACCTCAGGAATCCCCTGTTTGTGTGTTTCACTTCCTCCTCAGAGATGTTGTCAGCGTCCTCATAGTGATCAGTAGGAATATAGGGTGACGTCTTTTGGCTGGTGGGGATGCATTTACAGCCTTTTGTTTCTAGCAGGTGAACTTGGGCTTCCATTCTGGACAGGCAGTCATGGACATTCAGATTTTCCATCTGCAGACCTTTCTGGTGGAGCTCATACTCTACACCCAGTGTGGTTTTGGTCAGGCGTGAAATAGCGGTTTTTGTGGTCATTTGTTCAGATTGTAGGGCTGTTATGGTTTCATGGGCTCTGTCAAACTCCTCCTTGTATCCCCCAATTATGTTTTCCAGGGTTGCTACCTTTGTCTTTAGTGCCGTAATCCTAGCACTGTTTGGACACAGTAGCAGTTTGGGCGTGGCTGAGCAAGATACCTTAGTATGGCTGTCAAACTTTGCTTCCAGGTGCTGGAAGTCATCCAGAACGTACTTCTCAAACTGGTGGAGACGCAAACCAAGTTGTTCTACCTCCTTGTCCAGGGAAATTACATTCTGGTCAGTGGTGGCCAAGTCATCTGCCACTTGTAAGCTGAATTTGTCAGATTTGGCACAGAACTTGTGTACGTCCTGAAGCCACAAAAGAGAAGCTCCACAAGCGTACATTGCTTTGTATACCATATACCTGAACTTTGTATTGAGGATGTCAATCAGTTCATCAATACATGCATGAGAATTCCCCTCATGGACTGATTAGACAGGACCACGGCACACATTTCCAAAAAGAAGGCATTGGCTGTGGCCCACTGCTCAGCCCAATCACAACAGCAGGAGAGGACAACATCATCCAGGGAAGACAACTCAAGATTTTGGAAGGCGGCAACAAGTTGGAGCTGCTTTAAGGAGGGCTGTACAAAGCCAGTGAGGTATTCCATGGTGTGGTCTCCTCCAGAAAGTTGCTCCTGAAATGCTTGGAATGAAGCATTTCAATAAATCCAGTAGAGCTACCAGCTGGTCTCCTGGTCACAATAGTGAAAGAAGATGCTAAGGTTCTGGTCAGGTCAGTCAGAAGAGCAGAGACAGAATCCACAAAGTAGTGTCTTGGCCAGCTCCACAATCTGCGTGTGATCATAGGCACCAACCAAGGCAGGGCCCTCAGGAACAGAGGGCAGGGGGCCACAACCATAGGGTTGCTCACGGTAAAGACAGGAGCACTCTCACTATCAGAAGATTTGATCTTGTACCCATGCTTATCAGCAAAGCTGGGCAGAGGCAGAGCAAAGGACAATCCTTGGCGGGCAGGGATGGTTTCTGTGCGCATTGGAAGAGGCTCAATTTCAAGTGAGCACCAATGTTGAGCAACTTGGGTTATTGCTGGTATGTTCAAAGCTACAGATAGATGTTAGCCTTGCCAATGTACTCTACCTAATTCTATGCAAGAGCACTACAGAATACAATAGAATAGAACTTTGAAGATAATTATCTTTATTGAAACTGGAGTACAATCTAGCCAGTGACTGCAATCTATCCAGGTGTAACTAAGAACTTATTTTCATCCTGTCAGGTGTCTGTATCAATATATACTGCAACAACCCTTGTTCTTGTCCTTTCAGACAGTTCTCAGTGGCTACCTTTACAATAGGTCCATCTTTGCTGGCTGTGTCTATCCTGATTGGCTGTCTTTGGCACGTGTGTTGCTACTGGCCTTAGCAGGCGTGCATGGCACTTCAGCTACAGCCTACACTCTTCTTGAGCTAGCCTACTGTCATTTATTGATTGGCTGTATCTTACACGCTTATTATTGTGCTGGGTAACTACGCCTTATTTGGTTAACACTTATAAATGGTCCTTAATCTGTCTTCCAACATTGGAAGGTAGAATTCCTGTATTCCATTTTTAGGGCTTAATCAGTGGTCCTTTTCTGGCTGGCAAGCCTTCTGCTTATTACTGCAACGGTTAAATTGGAGATTATACACCATGTAATAGTAGACTTGATCTAATATTGACTTGTAGATTATCTGCTGTGTAATTCTGACCTGAACCAATAAGGAACCTGATTATACACTGTGTAATGCTGATCTGAACTCAGTATTTCTTAGCCATATACACATCACTTGTTTGATATACTTATATACGTCCATCAGGTTGGGTGGAATCAAGTTGATACAACGTCCAGTAGGATAGAATAAGCAATATACAATTGATGATTACATGATTACACACCGTTTAATCAGTGATAATCATTATATTGGCTAACATTTATATGGCATATAATGCTAATATCAATTATAATAAACTATTAATTATACAGTGTATAATTACTACACATAGGAATGATAATCAAGTGATCATATGGCGTATAATTGTTGCATCTATCATAATAAACTAACAATTACACAGTGTATAAATGTCATATTCACTATAATATATTGGTGATTACACGGCGTATAATAGCTACACTTAATAGGATATTAGCCTAGTGATAATATGGCATGTAACTGATAATGATCTGCGTGCAATGATTAGCCTGATTATTTGTGGTCAATCAGCCTAATCTTATAGGCGCTGTTGCCGCTTTTGACTGCTGTAGCCACCGCTGTCTCAAAAAATCATGTGCAAAATATGGCCTATCAAGAATGGTCCCATAGCCTCTTTGCTTATATTTCAGATAACCAGCGCAACTTTCTGGCTTCACAGAAGTAATTGAACTTGTCATTGAATTCCCTTTGCTCCTTTCTCTCTGGATATATCAAGGATCAACTGTGCAAACAGGATGATCACCAAGCTACATGGTGTGGACAGATAGAAGCAACTTTTCTAAAGTATTGTCAGGATTTTGAGACCTTAGCTAATGAGCTCAAAATCTTTTGAGAACATCTTAATTCCCAACTTGAGTTGGTTGGGATCCACATCAATAATTGGGGCCAACATCTACACCTTTAATATGGTTTGGATAAGGCTGCATTAGGCAATACTCTAAGTCAGATTCAAAACTATGTTGACAATAGAGTAGCTTCCATTGAAGTGACTCCTTATGCTCCTTCTGTTGAGTTTCTGTCTGATTTTGAAGCTAGGGTATGGGAAGCCATAGCTGAACTCAAAGCCACTACTTGTTGTCAAGCCTCTGCCCCAAACCATCTGCCTATAGAACCTATGCCTGACCCTCACATTGCCTTGCTAACAGACCAAGTAGCATTATTCAAGGTGAGATTGAGTATTTGAGACAACACCTCTCTAACCCTGATGATTTGTCCTCTTAATATGATGGCAAAGGGGAGGCTGAGGTCACTGGTTCTCCTACCCATATTGATCATGGATGTTGCCCTGGCTTGGAAAGCCTACCCAGTGTCAACTGTGCTCTTGCCTTAGATCATTTGGTGGCAGTAACAAATGATGTTGCAGATAGGCAAGATGCATTAGAAAGGGAGGTACAGAACCTCTCTTGCTTGATGGAAACAGAAAATGGACAGGTTGCACCTTTGACCACTCAAGCAACTTCCCTGGCCACTTGTATCAATGGGATTGCTGATACACTAAAAGTGCAACTGATTAAGATTGATGAATTTAGAGCTGCTGCCGCTACTGCCAGAGATATCAGTGGAAAAAACAGCTCTACACTAGACACCAGGAAGAGAGCCTTCAACTTTTCTGGGCTAGACAACTTGCTGACAAGTCTGAGTTTGAGGGCAATTCCCATATGAACGTCCTCAACCCAGGTGAAAACAGTCAGTCCTCTTCCTCGTCCATCAACCCAAATTACAAACCAACCTTCAAACAGATATTTGATCCTAAAACCTCTACTATTGCTGCCTTTCTGACAATTTACAAAACTGAAATGTGTAGGGCTACTTATAGGCTTAAAAAGGAGCATATTTTTACATGCCTGCATCCTACATGCCAAGAAGTTGTGGCCCCCAAACTCCCTTCCATTGTCACTTGGGAGGACATGAAACACCTCCTGATTGAGTAATTTGGAGGAGACCTTAGCTTGGAGGTCAAGAAAGATGCATTTTTGCACACTGCCTTTAAGCCCAAGGAAACACTGGCTGAGTTTACTGACCACTTCTATATTGAAGGACAACAGTTAATCACCAGTTATCAGTTAACCCCCTGTGAAACTTACATAGCATGTTTGAACGCTTTGAAGGTAAGTCAGTTTTTGTGCTTGCACTTTAAGGCACACAAAGCCTCTCTTACTTCTATGAAGAGTATTAAGGCCCTCTTGCAAGATATGCATTTGACCCACGGGGGTACCTGTGACAGATCCAGGTACAACAAGTCAAACTTACCATTATCTTGCCCTTGACTCTTATTATCATTACCTTCCTGTGACAAAGCTTTGAGGAGCTTTTCCTCCAGGGAGGCAATTTTATGAAATAACACTTTATTGGCATCCCGCCAACAAGCCATAATTTTGACACTCTTTTCTTCCCTACTTCTTAACGCCTCAATTTTGCAATTGGCTCTGTCCTTCACTTGTTGTAAGATTTTGTCCTATCCTACTAACAGGTTCCAGGAAGCCCACACATAGATTTGGTTTCCTTGGGCAGGAGTCTCTTCTTTTGCAGAGTAATTGGAGTATTACTCTTTGAATGCAGCCTTTACTTCCACCAAGGACTCCTCAGGCGCTATCTTAGAGACCTCCAGACTTGCCCAAGTTTCCTCGAGCAAACTTGTTGGAACTTCTTTCTTAGCAGCAGTGGTTTCTACGCAAACTACTTCAAATTTTGCTCTTTCAAATGTTTGCAAAGAAGATATGATAATTAAAAAGTATTTGAGTGGAAAGCGTCAAAGTTGACAATATATCTTTATTTAAAATTTAGCTGTTTTTGCTTATATGCCATTTGGGGCATATTTGGCTAAAAACCCCTCCATTTCTTGAATCAACCTATGATTCATATCACGTGGTCTATGAAATTTGAGTCATTAAACCTAGATCTTTACCTAAAAGATCACCAATATTTCTCAACCTATGAGAACCAACCTAAAATGGAACAAAGTCACCTGATTCCATTCATCCCAATGTACCAATTCAGCATGGAGCTTCCCCAGCTCCCAGCACCAAAACCCTGTGGAATATACACATTTCAAAATTCAGCTATTAATATTGCAACTGGGAACTAGCTGATCAAACATGAATCCCTAGACATCATTGCCTTTATTCAGTTATTGTTTCCTTTAATGGTTTTCTTGCATTTTAAAAACCCGTTAAAATGCTTCAAACCTTGAATGAGACACCGCCATGGTGTTTCTAAACCCAAATTTGGGGGTTTACCTATGGTTAAATTTAACCAAACTTCTTGACACGGTCAAGGCAATTAACCAATATAATTAAATCATCATTAATTATATTATAATACATTTATTAATTAACCTTCCTGGTCAATTAAATTGTTCTTGAGACGCCTAGTCTCCAAGATTGATTTGGCCAATCTTGCCTCAGTCTTGTCAGTTAGTACAGCCTAACTAACAAACATGCCTTCTGTTCTTTTATTAAATATTGATACTAAGTTTCCAGGAATCTTTATCTGAAGAATTCCAGCCAAAACAAACTACATAAATAAACAGCAAAAACAGAGCAACTTTATGTTTTAGAGTATTTATTTGGCTAATTACTCAACAGTGACTGTCTTAAGGTCACAGTACTGTGGTTTGTGAAAAAAAGGCCAACAACGCTGGAACCACCTCCTGTACTCTGCGCATTATGACTATGGGTGCAAGTGGACAGCCTAAGAGACAAGGATGTCACAATTGTGGTCCAATAGGACACCACTTGCATACCTGCACCAACCCTTGGGTAGAAGGTTGCAACACAAAGGAGCAGGCAGGAAAAGAGAGGTCAGCTTAGAGGTAGAGACGCTCTCTGCTGACCCATCTTCCCTGTCTCCTCCTGATCCTCCCTCTGACAAGGAATCTCCCCCTTTGGCTGGCCCAACAATCCTTCACCTGTTTCACAATCTTTCTAGTGATTCTGAACCTGAAGATTATGACTGCAATGAATTGGATAGTTATGGCTACTCTGTGTTGGTTGTCTCAGAAACTGTGTCCGTCCCTTACAAGCTTTTCTCAGGGAGAACCGCAATAACAACTTGTCCACCTTCAAGTGAAGCCAAGGCCATAGTGACTTGCCCTTACCTAGCCCAGGCTCATTGACCTACCTTCCTGGTAGACTCTTCTGAAGAAGCTCCTGAGCTGGGCAAGTTTCTTAGGTCAAAGTTCCTAAGGTTGAAAGTACAAAAATCAAAAATGGGACCCCCAAAAAGTGCAAAAATTGAAACACTATGTAGGGTGCAAAAATCAAAAATATCAAAGATCAAAGTGCAAAAATTGATTTTCTGGAGGTTAACTTTGAAGCCAAATAAAATACAGTTTATAATATAAAACCATATACTTTAAAAACTATCATAGACTAAAGAGATCTCAATAAATTCATTTCTGCAATAAAAATATATAATAGATGATAAAAAGCTTATTAAATTAGCTGTTTTTAAAAGAAAGTTTATTTTAGTTTCAAAAGCAAAATTAGACTAGAATTTATATGTAACTGTATTTGATTAAATATAAAAATGAAACCACATAAAAAACTGCTTTATAAACTATAAGTTTATTAAAAAAGAAATTTTAATTTCCAGCTTATTTAAAGCTATAATAATACTTCAGTATAAGCAAAATAAAGAATTTTTCCTGCAAGATACAAGCATATGATTTAAGGTATTTTGGTTTATTAGTGATCTTATTTCAATGATAAAAGTTATAGAATTCTATCATTAAAATAATATAAACTACATTGCTTTTTTATTAAAGCTATACTATACAATTTTATACTTAATAAAAGATATAGTTGTATATCTTATTTATATATAGTCACAATATTCAAAGATATCAAGAATCTGCCACTTACATATCATAAAATGAAGACTTGAACATTCTTATGTTGAAAACACTGTACTTTCACCAAAAGATGATATATATAGTTCAAAGTTGTATATCAAAGAGAAACATTTTTAACATCTTATTTTACTCTAATAAATATAGTAAAAAGATAGAGTAGAAGAAAATTGAGGGTAATAATGGAGAGAGATAATTGAAGATAATCAAGGGTAAGAATGGAAAGAGGAAAGTGGAAGATAATTGAGGGTAATAATGGAGAGATAATAATAGAAGATAATCAAGGGTTAGAATGGAAAGAGGATAGTATAGGATAATTGAGGGTAAGAAAGGAGAAAATAAAATAAAATAAAATAAAAGGAGAAGAGAAGAGAAGAGAAGAAAAAAAGAAAGTTTTTTCTACTTGGTATCAGATTTTACACAATCCACCCTCTTGACAACGCAGAATTTTTTTAAAAGTTTTTGGCCTCTGGCGCAGACAAGGGGCCAACAAAACTTTTAAAAAAATTGAGGAGGAATGAGAGGTGTAAAATGAGAAAATTCAAAAGAGAAACCTTCAAAAAAACCCAAGAGCTTATTGCACTTTGATTTAGACACTTCAATTTCTGCACTTTGTTTTGTACACTTTGATTTAGGCACTTCATTTTAGTCCCCTGAAATAACATAGGGAAACATAGTACAATATTATATTAATTTAATATTTTTTGAAATTGCCTCCAAAGCACACCATTTTTATTAATATTGCAATAAAATAAAAACCTACCAGAAACTTCATTTCTTTTTTATATATTTAAATATCAAGTCTTAAAAAATCTACATGAGGAATTTCAAAAGTTTTTATTAATTATTTAAAATTTTATAAGCTTATAAAAAGTATGACTAAATCTAAAAAGTCAATTTTTGATTTCCTCACTTTTAATTTGAGGAAATTAATAAAACATAATGAATAAAATATTAATTTTTGCAAAAATTTAATATTAAGTGGTCCTAAATTTTTGGTACCTTTTTGGATTTTGATTTGACTACTTTTTGATTTCTGCAGCCATTAAGAAACTATATGTAAATTTTTAAATAAATTTTTATGAGAAATTTTTTTACTTTTTTAAAATAAAGAGCTTATAATATTATTTATATTAATATTTGAACAAAAAAAATTAAAAAAATTGTCTAAAGTTAAAAAAGCTTTTTCTAGCTCTTGATTTCTTTTTTTACATATATATCAGGATACCAAGAGTACCAGGGAGCTCCAGCAGGTAAGGGAGGAGTTGAAGCAGGTTCTGGCATGGCCCACCAGATGATGGGACCTAACTTTACCAGGTAGAAAAAGGCCTTCCCAGACACAGCCCAAGGTCCAGCCGCTGGCAAGGAAGAGTCAATCAATCCCGTAGCGCCAGGTAAAGCACTCCCAGGAATTGACTACTCTGGCCAGTGGCATCAGAAGTGAGGGGGGTGAGATGATTGGTTTGGGTGTCAGGGGTGGTTCCATGGGGACCAAGTAGGCAGCAGGATTGTTGTACTTCCTGTTGAAGATCAAAGGGTAGATGGTGATTGCTTTGCTGTCACAGACAATTTGGTAGGGTTCCTTGGGTGTGTTTGGGCGGGTGTACCACTGCAAGTCTTCCTATGTCCAGGGTTTGTGGTCAGAATTAGCGGGATACTCAGTGAAATACACAGGGCCAAATAGATTGTTGGGTGGACAGTAGTAGTCAAAGGCTTTGGTTTTGTCAACTGGAGTCTGACTATCTATCCCAGTGGATGGGTACTGACGCTTGGGTGTATGCAGATGGAAGATTATCAAAAATAGGTATGGAAACAGATTGGTGAACCAAAGGTTCATAACAACTTTATTTGGTAAGGATGACAATACAGAACTTTTTCAAGTGCTTCTGATTTATATACTTACTCACATGCAGGTGCCACTGGGCATTCTTCTGGTGCTATCTGTGTGGCAAGGCTTGGCATCTCAGGTTCTGCTGTTTGATTGGCTGCTTCATGGTTATTTTTGGGTTTTCAGGAACAGTTGTTTGTCTTTTTGATGGTCCATCTTGGCTTGGCTGGCCATTGATTCTGGCAGGTTTGGCTTCTGGGGTTATGGGTTTTTTCAATTTGATCCCCATTTTGGGACTGGCTTGATAGGCTCTACTGAGCCCAAAGAACTTGATTAAAAAATGGGTCCCCAATTGGGGATCACAAATTACTTAATGGAGGGTGGGCTTGATCTGGGTTTACTGGGCAGCTAAAAATAGCCTGCCCAGGCCCAGCCAAACCCACCAAGGCTTGGGCGTAGCTTTTGGGGCCCAAAATGGGCCCCTCAGCTACCACCAGGGCAGGAATGATTCCCGCACCTGGATTTGCTTCAAAAAGCAAAAATCCAGGTGCAGGTGGATCTTCCCGCCTGCTAGCCCTGCCTGGTGGCTAGGAGCGGGTTCAATTCCTGCCTGGGGCTTTGAAACTGTTACTTTTGTAACAATATAGAAAAAAATTTAATTTTTTTTAATTTTGATGTATCAAATATTAAATTGAAGATTTTTTTGCACTTTGATTTTTGCACTTTTGATTTTGTCCCCTCTATTCAAAGAGATAAATAAATTCTATTTTAAAAGCCAAATTAAATTAATGTGTGTTTTTAATTGCGCCAATTTGGGCACTTCAAACTTGGTTTTTTGATTTTAGCTTCTAGTAAAAACATTTTTAAAAAAGTCAAATGTAAGAAAAATATTAATTTTTTGGGAAAAACTTTTATTGAAAAAAAGTGCAGAGATAAAAAATCCATCAATTTGAAGATTTCAATCTCTGCACTTTGACTTTAGGCACTTGCCTGTGAGCTAGCAGAAGCTCTCTTTCAGAATGCGACCGTATTTCTCCCGTTACAGACTGTGTATAAGGAAATTCCTGCCTTTCATTGCATGTTAGCCAAATGGGAGAAAGTGTCAAGGCCCAGGGGGTCCTGACAGGAGTCCATTTCTCTATGGCAATCTTGATAACAAATCAAACTTGGATATGAACTTGAGCTTTATTATTGGGCAAGACTAAGAATGATCAGAATGTGAAGCAGGGGAGATAGGGTTATTTTATATCCTTCCAGGATTCTTCAGGATTCTTCTGGATCTTTCTTGACTCTTGTAGATACTTCTTGGTAGAAGAATAGCTTGGAAGATAGAGCACCTCATGACCAGTTTCACTCATATTCCAATTGAGAAAGTTTGGCTTTACATGGATCTTCAATTCATGATCTAAAATTAATGCAATTGGATTCTCCTCTTTAGTGGCTTTCCAACGAGCATTTGGCCGTTCTGATTGATTCAGGCATTGCAGATTTATGCTTGGATTTATTTGCGGTGTTTGTTGACCAGTTCTATGATCCTTATTGGTTCGGATTCACCATGTTTTGGACATTTGGATCAATGATTGTCCATAAGTCAGGGTCTAGAGCAGCTAGGAACAAGATCAATACATCATTTTGAAAGTATGAATTCAGGCTATTTCCTTGAAACATAAAGCAGCTAAAACTTATCTTAAAATTTTCAGGCCAGGCCTTGACAGAAAGAGTTGAAAGCTGCACAAGACGTTCTGGCTGTCTTACCCCCCTTTGGAAAAGATACTACCCACGTGGAAGTGTTGATCCAAAAGGTTAAGATCAATGCAATTCTGGATACAGGCTCTCCAGTCAATGTGGTATCATCCAAGCTAATGAAGAAGCTTAAGCTGGCCCCTGACCTCAACTACACTCAATCATATGGTACTGCTGGCATGGCTCAGACTGGAGCCATCAGTGCCTACTCTGCCCTGCCCATGAGGTTTGGAAAGCTTCTTATTGCTTCCCTGCTGTTTTCCTAGAGAGAAAAAGCTATAATATCCTGGTTGGTACACAATACCTCCAAAAATATAATGGAATTGTAAACCTTTGAGATGGCTACCTATCACTCTTAGGATATGAGGTCCCTTTAATTTTTGAAGAACCTCTGTGTCTCCTGGGTAAACCCTTTAAGACTTGTGTGCTCAAATATTTTGTGGGTATCTTCTTGCTCAAGTACAGAACTCATTCTTCCAATATGTGTTCCCCTCCTCCTTCCTGTCCTGCAGAGGAAGGTGTGCTTCTTCTTGCCCCTGCAGCTGTCACCATCCCTCCAGGCTCCCAAGTGATTATAGAGTCTCAGATCTCTTACAAACTTCCTGAAAAGTCATTCCTGGAGCTATACTCTCCTATATCTCTAAGCTGCAGAGAGCCTCAATTATGCCCAGGGATCTTAGATCAAACTCATAAGGAGCCTGTGTAGCTGTTGCTAGCTAACCTGACCGTTTTGCCTATGCAGGTATCTTGGGGCCAAGTTGTCAGGCATGGTTGCATTTTAGGAGCAGAACAGATGGCGTCCCTCTACCCTTTTAGAACCTTCAGCAACTTTAATCCACCTGAAGAAAACCCTCAGGCTCTCTCCCTGTTCACTGCTGCCAACTTCCCATAACTGTCACCCATCCAACAAAAAGATGCACTAGAACTACTCAGCCAGTTTAACAATATCTTTGCCTCTGGACCTACAGATTATGGCCTAGCCAAGGAGGTTATTCATCAGATAGATATTGGCAATGTGCCGCCCTTTTGTGCCAAGCCATACCGCTGTAGTAGGGTAGAGGATTCCCAGGCTTCTAAAGAGCTTAAACAACTCTTGGATGCTGGGCTTTTGGATCCTTCTCAGAGCCCTTGGGCCTCCCCCTTATTGATCCTCAAGAAGAAGGACAGTGGCCACCGCATTGTAATGGATTACTGCTGCCTGAACTTGCTCACAAAAAAGGACTCATCTCCCTTGCCTAGGATTGAAAATGCTCTCAGACAATTAGGAGGCTTGAAATTCTCCACCATGGATCTAGCTTCTGGATACTGGCAGGTTGATTTGTCTCCATAAGACTGGTAAAAGGCTGCCCTTATCTCTTCAGAAGACCTCTATGAGCTCACTTGAATGCCCCAAGGACTCTGCAATGCCCCGGCTATGTTTCAAAGAGCTATGAACTTTATCCTGTGAGA
This sequence comes from Entomophthora muscae, assembly GCA_014839935.2. Lineage (NCBI taxonomy): Eukaryota > Fungi > Entomophthoromycota > Entomophthoromycetes > Entomophthorales > Entomophthoraceae > Entomophthora > Entomophthora muscae. Next base: position 208,874 of record QTSX02003573.1, on the reverse strand, counting down.
CCTGAAGCTCTCATGTGTCCTTGTGTATCTTGACAATATCACTGTGTTCAGCTCCACCTTTACTGACCACTTAGACCATCTCAATGCTGTCTTCATCAACATTCAAGAAGCTGGCTTAAAGCTCAAACCCTCCAAGTTCTCTTTCTTTAAGAGCAACTCAAATTCTTGGGCCATGAGGTCACCCAAACTGGAATACACCCCGTGAATAATAAGGTGGAAGCCATTGACAAGATGCTGCCTCCCACAAACCTACGGGAGGTCCAAGTATTTCTTGGCATGATGGGGTATTATTGACAGTTCATCCCTCACTTTGCTGAATTGAGTGAACCTCTTGTCCAGCTCCTTTGCAATGTACCCTTTGAATGGACTGAAAGCCAGCAGCAATCATTCAAAGCGCTGAAGGCCAAGCTCAAAGAGGCTCACATCCTAGTCTACTCTAATTATGACAATGAGTTATTCTTGTACACCAACACCAGTGGAGTAGCTGTTGGTGCCATCTTAGCCCAGCTTGATAATGAAGGCGTGGATTGACCTGTGGACTATTCTTTGCAAGTCCTCAACAAGTACAAGAAGAACTATTGCGTCACAGAGAAGAGATGCTTAGCAGTTTTACATGCAGTGAAACAGTTCCGGCACTAAATTTACAGGACTCACTTTACTGTGGTCACAGATCATTCATCCCTCAAGTGGCTATAATAGTTAAAGGAGCCTGAAGGTCAGTTAGCATGTTGGGCTCTGCGCTTGTAATGATACAATTTCACTGTGGTACATTGCCCTGGTGCACAGCATCAGAACACTGATAGTTTGTCTAAGATGCCCATACTAGCCATCCATCCTGTAGACACTGATTGCCTATAAGAGTTAATAGGGTACCCTGGCTCCTGGACCACTGATCCAGAAGACATCTGATTGGCTCTACAGACCCTATCAAAGGACACTGTAACTTGAGATAGACAACTCTTCAAGAAAGTCAAAAAACGCCTATCTACCCTATGTTTGTCCTAGTGATAAGGAGCGCCTTTTGGGGAAGCTTTAAATATGGAATTAAGAAGGAGAGAAGTATATTTTATTAGATAATAGTTTAGACTTATATAGCTTTAGCTGTGGTGGAGATTTTAGTTAGATCAAACCTAGGGGTTGGTCATGTGCAGGATGGGTTTGAGTTGCTGGATACTTGGACAGTCATGTGATTTTAGTTTGTTGTCATTTCCGGCATGTCAAACTGTATATTGGAAGAGCACCAAATTGGGCAATGACTGGATGTTAAGTGGGTTGGTGGTAGCCAGAATACTTGTATATCCAGATCCTCAACATCCCCCTTAAGGGGTTACTCTGGTACATCAGGAGGGGGCTTTGTCTTGACGGCTGCTGTCTGATGTTCCTGGAGCTGTTTGCTAGTTGGTACCAACTGGGTTGAGTGTTCTCCTTTGCTAAGGTGGAGGCGGGATCTGTGGTAATTTTTGGTGATGGGCTCTTTGGCACCTTGGAATTTCACTAAATAGGTGTTTTGGTCTGGTCTGTACTTGATGATTCTTACTGATCCCCTGTGTACTGAGTCTAGCTTCTTTCTGTTTTCAGCCAGGACCCAGACAGGAGAGTTGATGGGGATTGGTTCCTCTGTAGAGGTTACCTTTTGTGCTTTGAGCCTTTTTGTTTCTGCTATTTTAGCTTTGAGGCATATGTGTTGTAGTGTTGGTGCTTGTTCTTCTGTGGGAGGTTTTCCCAGGGGAGTTTTTATGTATGGTTGGTTGTTGCGGGTAACTATCTCTGGTTTTTACCCATATATGTGAGTTCAAACGGTGACTAGATGATCCTTGATTGATGCAGACCTGGGATACTAATAATGCATTTTTCACGTATAGTGGCCATGTGTCTTTAGCTTTGCCATCCATTATTTTCTTGAGGGTTCTGATAAGACTGCTGTTTAGGTGTTCAACTCTGCTGTTGGCCTGTGGCCTGTAGGGTGAGGTTGTGGAATTTTTGATGTTCTTTGCTTTTAGGTTGTTGTTTACTACGTGACCTGATAACTCTGTTGCTCCATCAGTTATGATGTAGTCTGGAGTACTGTAGTCAGCTATTATTGCCTTGTTGATGAAACAATTTATTGTTTCTGCTTTTTGATTCTTTTTTTCTCAGCAGATAGGCCAGTGTGTAGAAAAATCAATGGATAAAATTAGGAAACATTGCTTTGTCTTAGTTTCTGGGAAGGGTCCCACTACATCCAGTCCCCAAACCTTGAATGGTTTGGGGTCAGGTACTGGGTTAAATGTTGGCTGAGAAGCTTTGGTTCTGGTGTATTTTTCACACACTGTGTACTTTTTCAGGACATCAATCATGTCCTGTTTAAGATTGGACCATCATACTATCTCCTTTAGTGTGAGGTATAGATTGTTAGCCTTTGTGTGTCCTAGAAGACAGTGATGTCTTAGGATGGTGTCAACTCTTTGTGCAAGTGGCGTGTAGGGAACATGTTTGCCTTTAATGATTTGGTATACAGTGCCATTTGATACATGGAAATATTTTTCATTCCTTACTAATGTATCATGGGTTAGTTGGTGTGTGGAGTGATCTTTTACTTTTTTTGTACTCAGTGTTATATAGGTTGGGCCATTCAGGGTTAAGTTGGTCAGGATGATCCTCTCTTGGCTGACATAGCCTAGAGAGAGCATCAGCTGTACCAGCTCTGCCCCCAATTTTGTACTGGATGTCCAGGTTAAGCTGCTCAAGCAAGGGCATCCATTTGGCCTATTGTTATGCAAGTGTGTTCTGAGTTTTGAAATATATTAAGGATTTGTGGTCAGTTAGTACTTGGACGTTTAAGTGTCCTTCTAAATAACATCTCCATTTCTTGCATGTGTGGTATATTGCTAGCAATTCTTTGCCGTGTATTGGGTACCTCTGCTCAGTGTTGGTTAGTTTTCTACTTTTGTAACATACTGGCAGGAAGTCTTGCTGTCCTGGCTGGCAGATGCGTGGGACTGTGCCAATGATGGTGCCACTGGCATCCAACTCAAGCTTGTAGCACCTGTTGCTATTAGGGTATTGCAAGATTGGTGCTTCAATCAAAGATTGTTTCAATAGTTGGAAATTCTTGTCACATTCTGGTGTCCAGATGAATTTTTTTGCATTACCTTTGGTTAGGCCATTGATTGGTGCAGTGAGCTTTCTGCAGTCTTCAAAAAAATTCCTTAGGTAAGCTACCATTCCAAGAAATCATCTTACTTGTTTAACAGAGGACAGGTGTTGCATATTATTTATGGCTTTGATTTTGTCTGAGTCTGCTTTGATGCCACTGTCAGAGACAATGTGGCCCAAGAACAAGAGTTCCTTTTCCATAAATTGGTAATTACTAGGCTTGGCGTAAAGTTTGTGCTTTGTGAGTCAATTGATTGTCTTGCAGACATGAGTGAGGTGTTCCTCTTTTGTTTTTGAGAATATAATGATGTCATCAAAGTAGTATAATTTATTTGAGAGGCCATTTAACACTTGGTTCATCACAGTGACAAACATTGTGGGAGTGTTGGTCATCCCAAAGTTCATTACTTTACATTCAAACAATCCAAATTGCATATGGAACACAGTCTTTGGTATATCTTTCTCTTTTACTTTGACTTGATTATAACCAGATTTGAGGTCAATCTTTGAGAAATATTTTACTCTGGAGAGCCTTGCAAATAGATCTTCTATGAGTAGAAGGGGGTAATTTTTTCTGTACTTGCATTTAGTTCTCTGTAGTTAGTTACTAGGCAAAGAGATCCTTCCTTTTTCTTTACAAAGAAAACCGCTGCCCCCCACAGGGATTCAGACAGACAAATGAATCCTTTGGCTAGGTTGTCCTCAATATGGGTCTTGAGAGTTTGGGTCTCCATTGGGGAGAGTCTGTAGAGGGGTGCAGGTTTAGGCATGGCTTTGTATAGTTCAATGCCATGTTTGACCTCCCGCTCTGGGGGTAACTCTGTGAGTTCTTCCTTAAATACATGAGTGTATTTGTTTAGGAGCGCTGTGAGTTCTGGGCATTGGATTTTGGTTGTTTTTATGTTATTGAATTTAGTGTACCTCATTATGTAAAGGATACTATCTTTAGTTAGACATTCTGGGTTGTCTTGGTTTATGACCTGGATAAATACTGTGTCTCTTAGAATGAAGTTGTTGGGTTCTTTGAGGATGTTAAAATTGACTCTGTTGCATTTGATAGTCATAGTTTTTGTTTTCCAAAATACGCTGGGGTTCACTCAGGTGAAACAGTTCATGCCTGCTACAATTTTATAGTTTATGTTGCTCATGAAAAGTCCTTTTATGGATGTTTTAATACCTTGGAGTTCTATTCTGAAGGGAGTTGTTTTGCCTTCAAGTAGAACTTTTGATTTGTCTGCCATTCTGGTGTATTTGAAGTTGGATTTGATAACTGGTATCTTGTATTTGGTTATAAATGGTTTGCTAATCATGATGTGTTGTGCGCCAGAGTCAAATAAAATTTTATGTGTATGATATTTATAAATGCATGATTAGACAAGAAATTGTGAGTGATCTTTAATTTTTATGTTTATAAAAATGGAGGATTGTGGGACACGTGGGATGCAAGCAGCAAAGTTTGTGTCTTGGTACAATTTCTTGTCAGTTTGGGGGGAGACAGGGGTACTTAAAACTGTTCCCCCTCCTCTTTTCCCTGTTTCTCTGTTTTGCAACCTTCAAGGTCAGATAATGTGGGGTCAGATTCATAGTGGGTTGCTGTTTCAGCATTGTTTACTTTGGTGATGTCCTCTTTCTTGGGACAGGAGCGGTTTGCGCTCTGGCTACAATTGCCATTATTACAATTGGAGTTGCCGTTGCTATGATTGGTGTTTTGGCGCTTGTTGCCATTAAAGTTGTTTCTGAAATTTCTTTTTGAGAGAGTGGTTGCCGTTGTGTGTAGCATATTCCATGTTTGCGCGTTTTTCTGCGCACTTGTCTTCTACCATGAGCGCAGGCATGGAGGTATTAGCCTCTGGGCGGATGAAGGCAGAAACTGAGGGGTTAATTCTGTTAATGAATGATGCTCTAGTGTGTACGTTGTCAGCTTGTTCTGGGTTTTGAATTTTGTGGTGTATCTCTTCAAATTTATTGGCTTAATCTGTGATAGTGGTCTTCTGAGGAAGATTGCTGAGCTGTATTGAAATGTCTTGGAGGGATTCAGTGATGCGTAAATTGTAGGTGATATTGGCTTTTAACTCTTCCCAGTTGTCAAGCTGGTTGTCAGTTTTTGAGCCAACCCAGGTGGCAAACCAGTTAGCTGCAGCCCTGTACAGTAGTTTTAGAAGCTATGGCAACAACCAAAAATACCTCATATTTAAACAAAATGGTTTCAGATTTTAACAAAATCCAAGTTGTGCAAGATTCAGGATTCAATTAATTTATAAAAATTCAGTTAATAAATGAACTGTCAAACAAAAAACAAAATTTCACTAGACTATTATACAAAATTATATCAAACATCAAGCGGTGTAGTTCAAACCACAAACAAAATGAACTGACGCAACAAGTGAAATGGATGGATGCTGTTCCAGAGTATATTATAATTAAATCAGGATTCATATGAGGCACCAACAGAAGGACTAAAATGAAACAAAGTTTGAGCAATCTAGAATCAAGATTCCACAAGCACAAAACAAAATAAACTCATACAAGATGTGTAGTATGAGCAGCCTAAAATAGAAATATAACAGTTTAACAGCTAATCAACAGCTATCTAATTTAGGAACAGAGGCATTTTATTCATTTTCATGGATCCTGATCTGTATGAAATGGTTTTAAGAACCTTCCAAATATGGGCTCAAGATTACAATAAAAATAAATCATTAAATTTTAAAATTTCTACTTTTAGTGATTTTATCCTAGGTTTTTTTACAGTGGTTTTTACTAGCAACATCTTCAACGGTGCCAGCAGCCAAGCCAGCTTCAATGGAGGCAAGGCTCAGAACATGGAGGCACCTGTTTACACCCAAGCCTCTGAGGAGGGTAACAAGGAAGCCAACCTATACCTGATCCCCGGCCCATATGGCTTTGACTTGTTCAACAGTCACCTAGTGTCTAGCTTTGCCCCTGCTCCTGTACCCACCCCTGCACAAGCTGCCTGCCAACCAACTAACCAATCAGGGTTGTAACCTTGATTTGGAACAACTTCCCACCACCACCCAACCTGCTCTCCTACAGCCAATCAGGCTTCAGCTCCCCTGTCCCAGCGCCCTAAACACAGAATAATTACTGCTCATATTCTTCAGTAAATTGTGGCGCTGAACTTGCAGGGTCTGTCCTAGGAACAGATTGCTATCCAATTGCAATTTACCTGAGCCACCATAACGCAGGATTTCAACAACCTAATGAACAAAGGGAATCTGATTGGGACAGTCAAGAAGCCCAAGAAGGCCCCCAAGTCACAAATCACTGAGGTGTACCCAATTATGCTTGACCTACTTCAGCGGAACCCTAAGCTTCCCCTGACCCAGGTCTGGAAGCAACTTGTGCACCATGGCATTTGGGTGTCTGAGCGCATGGTGCAGCTCTGGATGCATGGAAAGGTGGCTTTGATATGGGTTCTTACCAATGTTGCTGGCAACCAATGGGATGGCGCTGAGGATTCCCTGTATGATCTTGGCATCAAATCAACCCTAGTCAAATGCCTGACAAGTTTTTCTGATGATATCATGTTTATCTCCTACTATAAGCTATCAATAGCTTTTGATGATTTTGGCAAGCAAGGAAGAACCGCCACCCAAAAAGGAAGGAAGAAGGTCAAGAAGGAGACGTTCATTGGTGCATTTCAGGCTGTTTCAGCCAAGAGTTTTGCCTACTATTGAACAAACCCAGATTTCACCAATGGCTACAAGTACAGCCATATCCTCAGTGGATTACTTGACTCCTGGGATGGCTCAAATTCCAAGTACCGGGTTTTCTTGAGCCACCAGATGTAGGGTAGCTCCACTGCCCTTGAGGCCATCCAGGAACGCAAACACCAGGCCTCTGTGTACCTTGCCAGCCATGCAGACATCCATCTGGGTGATGTTGTCTTCTTCAACATTGGATCCACACTACAGGAGCGCCGCCCTCAGGCTTTTAATGATCTTTATCTTGGGGTCCTTGAGCACAGTTCTCTCTTTGGGCACCAAATGGTAGCTGACTTGTTCACCCAAATAGTTTTCCACCTGAACATGGGCAACCAATCATGTAAGGATAAGCGCCTCCCACCCTGTGCCACAGCCACCTACCAGCCCATCCAGCCAATGATGGATGAGGAATATAACAAGCGTTATATGGCGGCCATCACGCAAAATCTTCCTACCTCTACCCCTGCCACCACTACCCCCATCTTCCAGCCCCACCCACCTGATCCCAGACCCCCCAGGCCAGTAATGCCTCTATGCCTTCCTTCCTATGCTATTCTGCCTAATAGGCATCACTCTTACCTGCCCCAATAAACCCTCTGTTGCCAAACATTTTCTATTTATATTATCTTTATTTTGAATTATAATTGTCCATGCTCTCTTTGTTTATAGTTGGTTTTATTTTTTTATGTTCAGCCTATTTCTATAAAATCATATATTTACTATGTTGTATATATAGATCCAGAATACAGCTATTTTTAGTACCCAAACTCAGCCCCATGTGAAAATATTAACAACAATTTGGTGATCAGCTAAATCTGAATTAAAAAATTATAGGTTAACTGTTTTTAGATAAAGTTGTTACTAATCCAAATTCAAAACCTCAATGATAAACTTTAAGCCAATCAGGAGCCAAGTGATAAAGTGATTGTTGTGACATAAAGGGACATTCAATAATTCTTTGATGCATGTGCGCTAATTAATATGTATGGCTGGATGTTTTGCCATTGTATGCCATTGCCGCTGTGGTGAGTTGTTGATGGACTAGTGCTAACCCAGCAGCTGATTGGGCACTAGTCCATCAACAACTCACCACAGCGGCAATGGCATACAATGGCAAAACATCCAGCCAATCATATTAATTAGCGCACATGCATAAAAGAATTATTGAATGACCCTTTATGTCACAACAATCACTTTATCACTTGGCTCCTGATTGGCTTAAAGTTTATCATTAAGGTTTTGAATTCAGATCAGTAACAACTTTATCTAAAAACAGTTAACCTATCATTTTCTAATTCAAATTTAGCTGATCACCAAATTGTTGTTAATATTTTCACAAGGGGCTGTGCAAAGCGCCAAAAATAATATTGCAATTAAGGAAACAATGCCAACACAAAGCAAACAACACATATTGAGTAGAGCGTAAAACATATTCACAATGACTAAAAAAATGGGATAATGTAGTAAATGGAAAAGCAAACAGGAATAAACAAAGAGGCAATGGTATCATAACAATACAGATTTTATTGGGGTGAAAGCTATAAAAACATATGGAAAGGTTAGTAAAAAATCATATGAGAGAATTGGAGAAGCTGCTAAAGGACCTTGACTCTGCTTTTGCAGAGATCAAAGAAATTGACTGCAAGGTCAAAGCAAAGGTGAAGGCCATTGTCCTCAAAGGCAAGAAACTTGACAGAATGACATCAAAGGCATTAATGACCAAAATGCCTGACACATCAAAAAATACCATTGAGCGCCTGCTCAACATTCAAAAAACTGTGGTTGAGGGCTTGCAATTCAAGTCCTTTGCCCTCTCTGCGCCTTCTGTCTGGAAAGATGACCCTGAAATGTATGCCACCTAAAACCTACCAAGCGGGCAAGGACAGAGGATAAAGAATTTCCTGCGCAACTGCTTGCACCAAAAATGGCAAAGCCTACAAAAGCCACAGGCAAGGAGGAAACCTGAAAAGGTACATAAAAAATTATTATTAATAAAAATATCAAAACACTTACATTTTTTTGTTAGAAAACATTGACAGTGAACTCCACTGGGTCCTGGTTCCTTTTTTCCCCCACATTATATTCAAATTATGCCACTCACATGGCCAAACAGCTCTATCTGTCCCCCCTGTCTTGCAGGAGCTCAAAGACAGAGTCCATGGTACTTTTCCAATGACAAGAGACACGCTAGCTGGACTGACACATGCCAAGGGGGCATCCAAGTGGGAAGTTACTGCCTACAAGGATGCCCAGCTGGTCTGCCTAGATCCGGTGGTTCTCAGTGGAGTTTACTATGTTAACTCCATTGAGCTTGTTTGGGACGTCCTGGAGATGCTCCCATTCAAGAATGTACCAGAGATAGGCCAGGCCCATGTGGCTGCTTGCTTCTGCTTCCCGGTAGAGCATATAATCTCTTACCTCTTGGACAACTTTGGGTGTGCGGTAGGAAAGCTGGCTGTGGCAGATGCAACAGCTGTAAAGAAAACAAAAATTCTCCTGGTGGACTTTGGGCTGGCCTGGAGTGCCAACAAGACGGGGGTCCCGCAAGCAATGGAGCTGACCTTCACAAAGACAAAGCATTAAAAGAAGATTAGTACTGTGTATAATAAGCTCTGTGAGTTTACAGAAGCTTTTTCTGGGCAAAGGCTTCACCTTGTTGTTTACCTGGGGTTCCTCTTCTACTTTGGGATGGACGCGTCTGTAGAGGACCTGGATGGGGTCCTTCTTGGGATTGACAAGGCCTGGCTCTCCCTGGATGGGAAGAAGGTCCCCCCCAGATACAACTTGGTGGAACATGTTATCTAGGATGTCCTGGTCCTGGCTGGCATTTATGGGTTTACAGCCCCACCAGAGAAGCTGCTGCTTCACTCCCACCTGACTGTACTCCCTTTCACCAGCAAGCGGGAGTATTTTAACCAGGGTGTATCCACTGTCCACAGTGTGGCGGTGGAGGTTGTGTGCCACCTCCATTGCGGGGTGAGTACATACCGCCAAACTCATTATAGGTGCTCTTAATTTTTTCTTTATATCAATAAAAATCTTTATACTCTAGATTATTTTTATTATAAATAATTTTTTAAGTCTTATATTAGAAAACAAGATTTTCAAAATATTTTGCGGAAACGGTTTTCATAAAAGCATAAAATTATATGTTAATAAAATAAATTCTAATTTGTACACCTTACATTTATTTTTTTAATTTGATTTTTATATTTATTTGTCAAAAGTGATATAAATATATTTGCGTAATCCAGTATCAAGTGTTTGGGATAACCTCAGATGGCATAATAAAAAAATATAAAATAAAATAAATTACTTACTTACCCGTTGATGGTCTTGCCAAATGTGATTGTGGGCTTAGAAGCTTCTAAATATAAAATGTAATTAATAAATCTTAAATAGTAAATTAGAGAATATAAAATAGTTGGACACACTAAGCCTTTAATTGATTGGCTGTTTGGCTAGGCACGCAGGGGTGAACAAATCAGCATGGCCGTAGAATTTGGCCATGGTCTCAGCTGGGAGGGTGTGGATCCCGGCCTGGAGAAAATCAAACTGGTCCTCAGTCCAAGTTGGGGTTCCTCGCTTGACAACTTGCTTGGGCCACCCAAAGACTTCCTCAATGGGATTTAGTAAGGGCAAATAGGCAGGGAGGAAGAGAAGGCGCAAATTTGCCATGGCCAATTGCTGGGGGCCCACTGCAATGCTAGTGTCAATCATTGGGAATTCCTTGAGAATATCAGCCACCTTATGGAGACCAACACTGTCCAGTACAATTACGTTGGTGAAGCCTGGGCTTGTGCGCCTCAGGTGCTCCTGGACCAATTGGAGAAATGATAGGAAGGTCTGGCTATTGTGAGATCTCAATATCATTTGGTACAGCTCAACCCCCTTTGGACCTGAGGAGAGCCACCATCAAATAGGCTGTGGCGCAGACTGCAGCATGCCAAGCCATCCCATCATTTGAGCCTTTGGGGACATACCCATACCCATTGTGCATTGACAAGGCAAATGCTGATTTGTCAATGTAGTAGAATTTGACCGTCCCCTTGGCTTTGAGAGCAGTGTACGCCTCTGTGTATTTTTTTCCAGCCGTCAATTTTGGCTGGACTATTACAATTGTATGGGGATACCCCAAGCTTTTTCCATGAAAACTGCATATCCTTTACCAAATGATAATAAAAGGAAATTGAGGCCTCAACCCCAAAAGTAGATTTTATCAATGGCCTGTATATTTTCCAGTTCAAGATGACAATCTTAGGTTATCCACTGGCAGATTGCCCATTTGTGCTCCTTGGTGAGCATAGTGGAAACACACAAGGATTTCTCTGTGGCAAGGACTCAGCCAGTATTGATGAAGATGTTGAATGTCTTTAAGGCGTACTTGGGATCCACCCCAACAAGGGCTGTGGCCACCTTGTAATCACCTGATTCACACATTAGCTTAAGCAGGATGATGTATTTGATGTTGGGGATGCGCTTCTGGGCAGGCTTTTTAGCGGTGGGGATTGACTTGTTGGCATTGGGCACAACATAGGGCATGGGTACCTTGGTGTAGAAGGCTGCAACCTTTTTGAGCACTAACTGTCCCTCGTCAGTTCTGAAGAACTCAGGCTCCTTGTCCTCTTCCTGATTGCCATCACTGATGTAGGGCTTGTAGCTAGTATTAAGTACAGGCTTCACCTTCTCCAGAATGGCTGACGGGACCAACTCTTGCCGGTACACAACATCAAACACATACAAAGTAAGTTCTACCTCCTTGTTTCTAACCGTTTTTGTTGTAGTAACCTTGGTGGGCTTCTGGGTCAGCTTGGGGACCTAAGGGTTGATGCTCTGCACCCTAGCAGCTTGTGCTCCTTGAACCGGCTGTGTCAGTGCAGAGTCACTATCAAACTCTCCTCTCCTGTCTCCTTCCTGAGTAGGCATTTGTGTTGCACTAACTCTGTTCTTTGACCCGTGAGGGCAACCACAACCGCAGCGCACAACAGGTGCAATGGTACTCTGTTGCTGTGTTCCTTCCATTTTACAATTTAATAAAATACTAAATAAAATTCAATTAAGTTACTCCCTAATTTTAATTTTTGCTTTTATCTGAATATGGATATTTAATTAATATTTTTCCCTCCCAATATCCCAATTATAGACTTTTTATTTCTTAATTAGTTGCTTCTGGGTTTACAACGCCCATTTTAGAACACCCAAAATAATTTCCATCAATTTTCCCAGATTTTACGCCAAATTAAGCACTCAACACAATATTTTTAAAACCTACGTTTCAGATCTTGTGTCTTATTTTAGATACATTGGTATCATTCTTGATTACAATCCATTGCACACACTGAGTGAGTGATTTTATTTAAATAGTGAGTTGCTATTGTGTTTTGTTTTTAGATTGAGTTTTGACACACTGCGCTTGGGCGTATTTTGTCACAGATTGACATAGTAAACATATGTACACTAAAAGTCAACTCACACCATTTCATTTGTGAATCCATGTATTTCGGATTATATTTTGAATGGTTTTGCTTTGCGCGTGAGCACTTCTTTGCTGTGTTGACCCATTCTGCCCATTAACGCCACAAAACCCTGTTAACAGAGTGTATATTTTAACCTGATAGTTGTATTTTGTTTTAATCTGAAACCATTTTGTTTAAATCTGAGGTATTTTTGGTTGTTTCCATAGCTTCTAAAACTACTGTACAGGCACTTGCTGGCTTCCTGGACCCATTTTTCTTGGGGAATGCAACTGGCGCAGAGTTTAGCAGCTGAGTGGTCTAGCCAGTTGATGACGTTTTCCCTGTTTTTCCCAAAGAAATTTTCAATACCAATGTACTTGGTGTTGGTAACTTCACCTGTTATAGGCGGTTGTGTGTTTGTTTGTGGTTAGAGAGAGCAACTGTATTGAATTATCTTGGTGCATGCTTTGGGCATGACCAGTCCTTTGAATACAGTGCATCCACTAGGTATATCTTTTTTGATGTTGTGGGCGCAAAATTATGTTTTCCAGGTATCCTGGGATGTGGCCTGGTTGAGTACGTGAGCAAAGGTGGGCAGGTTCTGTTCAGTTGTTTTCTTTTTCATTGGCGTATTCAAAATTGTAGCTGCTACTAGTGATAAGGAGAGCCTTTTGGGAAAGCTTCAAATATGGAATTAGGAAGGAGAGAAGTACATTTTATTGAATAATACTTTAGACTTATATAGCTTTAGCTGTGGCAGAGATTTTAGTTAGATCAAACCTAGGGGTTAGTCATGTGCAGGATGGTTTCAATTCGCTGGATACTTAGACAGTCATGTGATATTGGTTTGTTGCCATTTCTGGCATGTCAAACTGTATATTGGAAGGGCACCAAATTGGGCAATGACTGGATGTTAAGTGGGTTGGTGGTAGCCAGAATACTTGTACATCCAGATCCTTGACACTAGTATGAGAATAGCCATTATCCTCCAAGCTCATATTGATACTGAACATGGAGGTATAGCAAAAACTCATGACTGGTTGTACAAGAACTTCTATTGGGAAAACATGCACCTCCTAATCCCTGATGTCCTTGCCCCCTGTCACTCTTGTCAGCTCCAACAACCCTGACCTTCCCAACATCAATTCAAGCTCATCCCCCTAAACATGCCTTCCACACTGTGAGCATTGATGCTGTTGGGCCTCTCCCTTGTTCTAGGTCTGGGTGTCAGTTTATCTTAGTAGCTGTAGACCATTTTAGTAAATGGGTCAAAGCCAGAGCTACAAAATATATAACTGCCAAGACCACTGCTAATTTCTTGTTGCAAGATATCTTCTACCGTCATGGTTGCCCTCAAGTCTTTCTTTCTAAAAATGGGACCAACTTCAATTCCCATCTCATAATGTCCATTGTAGAAGCTATGGCACACACCAATCATTCTATGCACTGTATAATCCTTCAACCAACGGGACTGTTGAACAGGCAAATTCCTCCCTTGTGTCCATCATGAGGAAGCTTACCCTATCTGATGCGGCTAACTGGGATATGTTCCTCCCTGCTGCCCTATTTGTGTATAGACTCAGCAGACATTGAGTGACTGGCCAGCCCCCCTTCAGCATGCTGTATGGACAAGAAGCCACTACCCCCACAATCTTGGGACCCCCCTTGATCAAAGTTGACGCCTCTACTAATCCTGAAGCTCATGTCAAAGACTTGACTAATTGTATCATTGACATCCAAGCTACCATCTATTCTACTGCTTACAAGGTCAAAACCCTGGAACTCTCACCCTCTAATGCTTCCAGAGCCCCCCTCCCTGAGTACCAAGTGGGTGACCTAGTCCTCTATTATCAAAATTGTACTGGAGGCCGTGCTTATAAGCTAGACTCCCTCTGGGTTGGACCTTGTGAAGTCACCTAAAAGAAGGGCATTGAGTATACTGTGAAGCTACTGTCCTCCAGCCACCATTTTACCAGGATACACTCCAAATTCCTCCGTAAATATCAACTCCCTGTGTCCAATCTTGAGGGGGGATGTTGTAAATTGCGCCATTAATGCCATTTTTATATGGCCTTCAAATATTGATATGTGCAAAGATTTGGCTGGTTTTGCTTTCAATTTTGGGAATTCCTCTCCTTCTGCAAATGGGTCTGGTTCAATATTCACCAATTCCGGAATATCATACCTGGCCTTGACTGATCCTGGTATGACCTCATCCCAATGTGACCCCTTCTGCCACTCTGTCTACCTAATGAGTGATGATTGACCCTTGTCTACTATTTAAGTAGAATAATTTCTCCTAATAAAGACAAGTTTATCCACATTTGTGTTGGCTTTAATAATCTTTAAGCTTTTTCCTTCCTTTTTGCCAAAAGGAACTCTTCATCTCGTATTCCAGGAAATTAAGGTACATGCCCTTAATTTTGCCCTGAAGGCTAACCCAAGGCTAGCTTTGAACCTCAAATCTTTTGTTATAAAGATTTCCTGTCGTGTCCTCCTGGATGTCGTCCCCAGGAGCTGAACATGACATATCCCAATAAAGATACCTATCTAGTTTCCAAATATTTCCCCCTTGTAACTTGCTACTATAACATAATTACAAAAATAAGGCATTTTTATTGTATTTTTGAGATCCTTGGGGTCAATCTATGGTACCATATGTGTGCTGCTTAGTTTTATATAAAAAAATTTCAGGGCAAAGTTTACAATTAATAAAAAAGGTATTGACGTCCAGAAGACGACATGATTGAAACTGAAATTCACACTTTACTATAATGTTGACATTGAAAGTGTCGACATGGTCACTGTTGCTGTAAAAGAATCCACCCTCTTCCAATAAAGTTCATCTTTTCTAAATCACAATCCTGTCCCTCCCTTGGACTGCTGCCTTCCCTAACTCCAAGTACTGGACCATCTATAGTCTATTTGCAATATCGCCAAAGTTCAACTTAAAGATAATGTATTACTAGATAGCCAAGCTGGGATAGAAAGAGCCATGGTAAAAAACCCTCTCCTTTGACACCGCATAAACTTTATAGGCCAGCATATGATTATTGTTTCTTGGAAAGTTCGGAGAAATAAGCACCTTTTACTGGGGAAGCGTGATTAGCCCGGGCGCCAAGGCAGTTTATCGATCTTAATTAAGGGTTAGATTTATGGTAAAACCGGCTGGATGCACTTTCTAACCTTTATCCAGTAGATGTGGAACATGCAGGAAGGCTTCCTTGTGGCTATGAAACCAACCCATCAGGGGCACTAATTGGGAAGGTGGGATATGCGTTTAGTAAACCGATCTCTGACTAGAGGCTAAGGGTGATTAGCAATTTACCAAATTAAAACTTCTGGAAGCTGGCTGGCATCTAAATCTCGATTGGAATGGACCAGCAAACTTGCCGGCCCAGGGGACTAGAACTGGTGCCGATCCAAGTTTTTCGATCGCTTCGCGGCGCTTAAATAGGCGTAGAGGTACGGTTAATTTGATTCGGTGGATCTTTGCCAACCCACCTTTTAATCGCTGGATTAATAGGCTCAAGTGAGAAACTGGCAAACTTCATATCGACTAGGGTTGGTAAGGTCATAGTTTTTAATATAAATTTTTATATGAAATATTTTATTCTGGTTTAAAAATGCGACTTTCTCAACCCTAATATCGACCGAAGATCAAGCTGGCTACTTCAGTCCCATTAGCAAGGAAAATATGATTTGTTTGCATGCCCTTGCCAACCAATATTAAACCCCGGTTAAAAAGTATACTTCGAAATTCATTTTTTTCCAAAGTATCTGCACTCAAGCCGATAAGCTATCACCCGCCTTGATGATTGAAAATCTATTGGAACAGTCTATCTTTCATTTGAAATCTAGTCTACTTTGTCATAACATCAGGTCTTTGATCAAAGGGTCAATGTACAGTAAACCTAGTTCATCTCATAGTGTGAAAATCGTAGGCTGAGCTTTGGAAGCTGATTGGCCATCTGGTACAGGATGCTTGGTTGTAGCTGAAATTGGGAATACACACAACGTATTTTTTACCTTCACAGAGACTTGAATTTTCTATTCAACTCCGGATCTGAAATGTTTCGATTTATCGGCCAATCGGAATAGTTCAAGGATGGCTTCAGTCGAATTAAAATCTTATCTGACCAATTATATATGAGCTTATTTAAAAGTGGATTAACCAATCATTTCCTTGTTTGAAGTATTCGAGAAGAGGTGAAGTCATAGCAGGGGCTGAAGTGAACTAGCCAAGAATGGAAGGTTATTGAAAGCGGTTTGTTAATGTGTGAGAACTGGTTGGAAGCATGTGATTGACTCTTGGTGGCACTTTGTTAAGGTTAAAGTCTAAAATGTTCATTTAGAGGGACATGGCATCCTTCATCTACTGCCCGGATGAGGCCTGTCATGTTGGGATTACTATGCATCAGCTGGTTGCGAAAATGCGGAAGAGAAGCAGCGAGCATGTCGGCCTGGACGAGCCCAGAGGATATTTTGTTACAGATGAGCACGGCCTGAATGCATCTTTTTCATTGGCGATGGACAAGGAGCCTTGCTTTGATAAGAGTTGCCTCAAGAAGCTTGCCATGCTAAGAGACCAGAACAAAATTGGGCTCGCTGGACATGTAAAGAAAGGAGTGAAGCGTATCCGCTTGGATAATTCTTTGGAAAAAACGAACCATTCCCTTGTCATGTTTGTTATTTACCTAATCCCTGGCAGCTTATCTAGGATGCTTGGGTCCAAGCGATACTTGGGCGGCTGTGCAGATGCTGCCTTTAGCAATCTCAAGGTGCTTGTCGTGTGCAGTGCATCTTCAGACGTTTTCCAAAAGTTGATCTCCAATTTAGTCGCTCTTGGCCAAACCCATGCGACTCAGCAGACCACCCTCGAACAGCTCCTAGCCTTAATCTGCTCGCTTGTCAAAGAGGCGTTTGACCAACTTCGTCTTCAAAGACAGGCAAGTGCTCCAAACAGCCAGTACCCGCTCGTCTTTATTGCCATTGGCTACTTTCCTGAGCCAGCCAGCTTTGAATACGATGGCCTTGTTCACGCAATGACCGGGAACGAGATCTCCCACAACGGATTCTGGTTTACCTCACGCGCCCTCGAAGGCCCGTCCCAGAATCCCCGCCAAAGAGATTCCCCATCATTTTCTAAAGGTTCAATCTCAAGGGATTCAATAAACGCTCATTTATAAACATGTATGGGCTTAAACCAACTAACTTTAGAAGCTAAATCAATGTATTCCCAGCAAATAGTTCCTTTGTACAACCCTGCACAGGGGTCACGCCAAATCCATTTAAAGTCACGACATAAGTTATTTGATCCCCTAAAACCTTTGCGCAAATAAAAAACAGAACTTAAATGTGCTTATCATACAAGCCTTAACCAGGCTATGTAAGTGGCCTGGCTTACCTTTGACATGGAAATAATTCCGCCTCATGGATATACCACACCATCCTCCTAGCATTATATAGTCACAGCCACTAATGATAGATAAAACATTTAATACATCTCTTGCCTAGCTATGCATCCTATAGGTGTGGTTTGGTAGCTTTTATAAATGTCAGTTGAATGGCCCTTCCAAAGACAGACATAAAGTTGAATCTAATATATCAATCCAATATATTTTATCATATTTTTAGATCGGGTTATTCAACACCAAACAAAATGTTAAATCTTATTTAAAAAAGCTTTCTTAAAAGTTTATCTAAATCTTATCAATTTAAAATAAAAGTGCATATTGTAAGAAAAACATAGAATATACGTTTAAAGAAGTGGAGATTTAATATTTAGTTTATCAAAGCTGAAATAATAATTTAAAGATAGTAACTTTAATTTTCTAAAATCTATTAAAGTATAGAGCTGATCTGTAGCTTTAAAATAAACTGTTGGAAATTAAGATCGGCTTAGTATTCACAGAGATACATTGATTTTAGTTTTTTAGTGTGTTAAAAGTTCATATATATCATATCAAGTCCAAGCCTTTGATTATAACGTGGCCTGACTCCAACATTACATTATAGATCTCAGCATCTAGAGCCATCATGTTTAGTACCATTTTTATCAGAAATATCAGGAAAATATATATGGATACTCTAAATTTATTAGAAATCTTTATGTCGAGACTTGATATTATTATTACTGGTTTACTCTACTGCCATCCTCATTAGGATGATGCAATGGTAAGCAGAATTGACTATGAAACAACATGCAGCCACTTGGATCAGCTGATGAATGAGCGGATTTTTTCTATTTCTGTAATTTAAAACGAATAAACTGAAATGCCCAAGCCAAGATATCTCTTTTTTGAACTAGTATTTATATATAGTTTGAACTGTATCTCTTCAAACCAATCACACTTCCGTTTCTTCATTTTTTTTAATAAGCTCCCTTTTCTCGGGTCAACTCGATCCTCAGCAAAGGGTTTAACCATCCCATCGTATAGAAGCATGTTGAACAATCTGGTACACCCCCTTAATTTGAATCTACAAATTCTGAAGCCGGAGAATCTATCCAGATAAGCCTCTTTGACATAGGTGCAAGGGTTGAGCCAACAATTTAAAAATCACGCAGTTGAAAGCAATTTTTTAAAGTCCGAGTGGCTAAATTTCCACTTCTACATAATTTAGGCCGCACTCCACCAAAACCGACCTTCACACTTTCAAAGATGCTTTAAGGGTTACATGTAAGGAGAGGCCAAGTCAAGCTTTTGGCTAGGCATTTGGCTTTAAATGCAATATTATAAAAAATCAATCGATCTGGTTCTTTACAGTTTGAGTGCCTTCAAGCTGACATTACAGACAGACTTATATATATTAACAACTGAATTATAAGCTTTCCCCATATTTATCTAATTTTTCATCAGCTTAAACCTATAGCTTGAGTCAATCAGCTAAAATGAAAAAGGGTCACAGCTGTTATAGAGAAGGTATTAGCAAGCCATAGTTCAGTTAATGCTACCTACTTCAGATATGGGGCCTACTTAGAGCATCTTGCTGAAATGATGAAAAGCAGAGATGATATACCGGTCAGTATTGACATCCTTTTACACAGCTATGGATGACTGGTTCCCAAAGCTGCTTTGAAGCCAGCATTAATTTTTTGATACACAGTTTAATGCCCATCCAACTCTTACAGTTGTTAGCAGTTGTCAAGTATATACCTCAAAGAAGTATATAAAACATGATAAAAGGGGAATTTTAGACAAGGATGATACTTTATTTGACATGAAGTTAGAATCTTATATAGTATTGTGGGAAGCTACACAATGTCCTTGTACGTCAGATAGCCATTAGGCTTGTTCAGGTAGTGCTCCTCTTAGGATTTGAAAAGCTTGATCCCCATACAGCATGAGGATGTGGCAGAAATAGTGCCCATGTCAAAAGAGACCATGTTGACACTGTAGTAAAGTGTAAAATTTTAAACTTTAATAATGTTATCTTCTGGATTTTAACCCTTTTTTAGTTAACAGTACACTTTACCCAGAAATTTATTTAACATAAAAATAATCCATACGGCTAATATCAGGAGTGTCATTTCCCCCTCTCAAAACCCAAGGTTTGGAACAGGACTTGAACCCTGGTCAAGACTGCCCTTGGGCTGCCATCCCCAAGGACCAGGGGGCCACCAGCCCATGTTTTTTGGGAATGAATCCCCTCTGATTCAAGCTGCAGATGCTATTAAAATTGAAGGATTCAGCACTGAGCTGCCAATGATGGTGCCCACCAAATGATACAACCAATTAATAAATAAAGGCAAAGAATCCCATTATTGGTCTGATGAGCCTGATGGCTTCCCTGGTATTTAATCAGAATCCCACCCCTGAAGGTTGCACCGACCAGCAGGCTGCCCCAAGAATATTGCTCCAGAACAGAAGGGTTAAACTATCCTTCTTGAAGCTTCAGCCAATGAACACCCTTCCTGTGCCAGTGCCATTTTGCCACCCCAAAATCTAGACACCCCACCTGTCTGAATTCCCATTTTCTGACTAACTGAATCCCATCCATTAGGATTAAAGTCTGGTAGCAAGGTACTATATAAACGGCAACAGCGCCCATGTCAACATTAAAAATGTTGACAGTAGCCATTTCAACACTTTTAATGTCAACACTATAGTAAAGTGACACCCAGTTTTACTTAACGTTGTTTCCTGGATGTTGACACTTTTTTAATTAACAAAACACTTTACCCTGAACACTTTTAATATATAAAAAATATTTTATAATACTTTATTATACTAAAATGACTCCAGAGAATTCAAAAATGCAATAAAAAATTACCTTAAGTAATAAGAATAAGGAGATAAAAGCAAGTAGTTTTCAATTTACTATGTAAATTACACTCTTTATTATAAAATTATTTTTTATTCCCATAAAAATTAAAATTCCAATGAACCAAAAAGAAAGATATTTTATATATCATAATAACTACAAAATATAAAAAAATTCTAATTTTAATTTACTATACTTTATATAAGCCTAACTGAAAATATCTCATACCTTAAAGATAAATTAACAAAATATAAGATATTTCTTACTAAACCACATTGAAACTGTATCTGAAACTTACCATGTATACCTAAAAAGATTAGCACAATATAAATAAATTAAAAAATTAAAAGTTTAAAAGTAAAAAATATACAGGCAAAGCAAGGTTTATTAAACTAATTAAAGCCACCAGTAAGAGCAGTGGCAATGTCCTCAAGGTACTTCTTAATCTCTGCCATCTTATACTTTTTCTTTACCACCTTCTGAACGTCCTCCTGGTAGTCTTGCTCCTTGGAGTTCTGCTTCTTGGGGGCCACCCAGTTGGACAGGTTGCAAAACTTAGAGACAGTCTGGGCCTGCTCCTCCTGCAGCTTCTGGAAGAACTTATTATATTTGGGGTTGGACTTAAACTTCACCTTCAGGTGCTTGTGCCAACCCTCAAGGCTAGAGGTGGTCTTCATCTCCCCCTTGAGGCAGGCGCCCTGGAAATTCCAAGGGGCAGTGGCCCCGCTTCTACCTCTCTGGACAGTCATCTTCTTGCCCACCCATTGGCGCTCAAAGTAATCCAAGTAACCTTTGAAGATGATGGAGTGCTTCTTGATATAAGTATCCTCCAGGAGGGCCTCAAAGCCAATCCCAGTATACTCTGGGCGCACAAAAGCCAAGGCAGCAAACTGAGCCTAGGCAAAGCGGCACTTCCCCTTGCCATCATTAAGATACTTCTCAAAAAGGTCCTTCTCACTCTTGAGATTCTTGATGAGGGCCTGCCTAAAATGAAAGAAGCAGCCCTGGACTTCTCCATTGAAGGTGGCCTCAAAGGCTCTGAACTGAGCTTGCTCAAAGTCCATTATGATAACCTTCAGCCCAAGTGAGCGCGCATGAGCTAGCTGCTCAGTGGCTAGGGTTGACTCATCCTTCTTGGCAAAGGAGGGATTAGCCCTTGTGGCGTGAGTGAGAGCGGGGAGCTGGTTGGTGGGAAGGGAGCTCAAAGCATCCCGGATGACCTTGAAGGCTCTGGTGTAGACTTCAGTCTTGGCACCAGGAAGGAGAAAGAAGACAAGGGGGATAACCTGGTCATTGAACTGACCATGCAGGACCCAAAGCTGTTTGAATAGGGAGGGGCAAGTAGCAAATGTGCTGTCACACAGCCAGGTGGTAGCAGTGTTTAGCTGCTCCAGGTTTTGTGTTATGGTGTAAGCAATGCTCCTATCCTCCACTTCCTGCCCATTGTCATGGAGCAGGAACATCTCACCATCCTCTGTCTTCTTGAGGGCATCTGTGAGGACCAGATCTTCAATTTTAGTGGCGCTCTTGGCCAGGGGGTTTGAGGCTTGACACCTATCACTTAAAAACTTGACCTACTGATTGTGGGTTGGCACTCTCTTCAAGTTGGCTGGGGAGAGATAATTGCAAGCAAGCACAGCCAGCTGGGTGGCAGAAAGATCTTTGGAGGTGGGCATCACCTGGACAAGATACCACTTGAGGAGGTGGGCAATAATGGTATTTGGCATAATGCAGGTATGCTTGCCCTTGATGGTTTGGACCAGGTCCCAGCGCTCTGTGTTGAGCTTCACTGGGCAGGAGAGTCCTCACAGGTGTAATGGCGGCTCTTGAAGCCCCAGTTGTCATTGTTGCAAGAGAAAATATACCCATTGGCCACCATGGCCAGCCCACCCTTTACGCTCATGATTGGGAAGTATTTGGGCAAGGAAGAGGGAACCTTAAATTTGCTGTCAATGTTGCAGTTGTTGTGGGCCAACAGAGGGTCCCAGGGGCCAGCAGGAGCATGGCTGAAGCCAGGGAAGTAATTGGGGTGGGGCTTTGAATCATCCCCAGATGAGCTTGAAGGGGGGAGTTATGTGGTGGTGGGGAAGCAGAAGGGGGCTTGATGTGGTACTCCTTATGTACAGGAGACTAATCTTTAGGTGGGGACTTTTGGGCTGAGTGCTTCTTCTTGGTTGGCTCCTTGTCAGAAGCCATGTTGTAAAAACTGTGCTCTTTAAGGGATCCATCAGATTCCTCTCCCCCAGTGGAGTGAACAGGGCTCTTCTCAGGAGAGGGCTTTGGGGATGGTTTTGGAGTGGCCTTCTTTGATGAGACAGGCTTCTTTTTGGTGGGTTTGGTTGGCTTTGAAGGACGCTTGGTTCCTTTGGGCTGTTTGGAAGTGTTTTTGTCCTAAAATAATAAGTAAAAAGGTTTAAAATAAAGCAATGTATGTAAAAAACAAACAAAACAACTTAAAAAACATAATATATAAAAAGTAAATCTTAGATGGTTTTTATTGGCATTTAAAAGTTAAAAAATACTTGTATAGTTTTTAATTTATCAAAGTTATAAATAAAAAATTAAAAGTTAAGAGAAATATGCAAAAGTATTATATTAAATATAGATTTTATTTTAAAATTTAAAAATATGAAAGAGCAAAGTCAAAAATACAACATATCAAAAAATGAGAAGTTTTTATTATGTAAAACATAAAGTTTTACATGTTAAAAATGAAAAGCGCCAACATTATGAGGGCAACCTCCAGAATTAACTCATACAGAATGGAACATCCTCTATGTTGACAATTTCAAAAATTATTTTTGCTTTATCTTTTATAATTTCAATTAAAAGCTCAAAATAAAAATCAAACATTGCTTCTATTATCAGTGTCAATTATTTAATCAAGAGAAAAGTATTCTTTAATATTGAAAATAAGAAGAATATTTTTGAGAATTGTCAACATGGAGGATGTTCCATTCTGTATGAGTTAATTCTGGAGGTTGCCCATTATGAGTGACAATTAGTAAAAAAACTGAATTCTCCCTGTTGATTACAAAAATTGTAGACATTATTTTTGACAACATTGTCACTATCAATATTTTTTTTAAAATTTACTATGTTTTTTCATAGTACACTTAATTAAATTTACGCAGGCTAGCAAAAATTAACCATTTTCTGTGTATTTTTGTTCACATATAAAAATTAAAAAAACATATGAAAATAAGTAAAAAAAAGTATCAAGGTTCTTTATTCTTTTATTAAAAATAATATTTGGGTAGTGGTAATATGATATTTTACTATTGAGTATATGTGAAGTTGTGAAGAAAGTTATTTTCAGTATTGAAAAGGGTAAAGTGTTGACAACATCACTTACAACATTCTTTATATGAGGTGACATATTAATCTAGGCTTAATCACACCACTCTAATTTGCTTAACTCCACCCCAGGGGATGATCACAAGCAAATAAACGACATTTACAAGTGTCAACATTATTTTTAATAATGAATTCTATAGTAACTTACATAGTAACTGACACTTAAATTATTGGATTGCCATTAGCCACCAATCCACTTAATATATTAAAGCCGTAATAAGTGCCACATATATATTTATAACATGAATATTCCAACAATCTACTGTATGTGCAATCTCTTTTTCCATATATTAATGCAATTAAAGATATTTTTAAATACACACTTAATTTCTCTGTTGTAGATTTTTCAGTTTTGCTATTAAAAATAAGTTATGCTTAAAAAGTGTTGACATTGACACTTTTATATTGTGAAAACAAATATAAAAAAACTAATTTTTATTAGTAAACGTAAAGGAAAATCTGGTTGAAACAAGTTTTTTATTAAGCTTAATATTGAATTGTGTCAAAATGGCCACAATTTTGTTGTGTTTTCTGGGTTTGCACCCCTGAATGCTTTAAAAAGAATTAAGCTAGCGCAACTAGCAAAAAAACATAGGAGATTTAGAGTTTTGAGTCAACAGTGGCCATGTCAACACTTTGTCAACATGGCCACTGTCAACATTATTATTGTTGACATGGGCGCTGTTGCCAGATAAATCACTAGAACCTGTGCCAGATATTATTAATGTTTTTAATAAAGGTTATTGTTAGAAGGAGAAAAAGTAACTAAGTTTGGCTACCATCCCGGTGAGATGGACCGCCAGGATGCCATCCAGTGAAGCACTGGAATGGCTGCTCTAAAGGGGACCAAAGGAAGGAGGGGGTGGCAAACAGTGAAAATAAGGCGTTCAGACCCAAAAAATTATACCTGTCAACAACCAGGGGGCACAGCAGGCTGGGGGCTCCTGTAGAGGCTTGAGGTCCAGAGGGGGTCTGGCAACTGGGGTGCAGTCAGAAGAGCAACACTGCTGGGGGACTCAAGTCCATAGGAAGAGGGAACTTCTTCTGAGAGGTCTTCTGAGGTCAGGGCCAGAACTAGTTGTTTACTGCGCTGAGCAAAGCCAAGGCTGTAAGCAGGGGGTCCTTCCCAACCATTCTTCAAAAGTAGGGGGTCTGCAACTGCATTACAAGAAGAGAAGGACAGACTCTTCCATAAATCTGGGGTGGCATAGTGGATGAGAATTATGGCAGGCAAGGCTGTTAAAACTACAGACTTAATTCAAGGGGCCAAAAGTCCCCCTTGCTAATTTTAAGAATCAGAATTGGGGTTTAGGAGATCACAAAAAAGAGTGGATAAATCCAATTGGCTGGAAGGAAATTTCTGCAAACTCAAGTCAGGGGGGTTGGAAGGGTTTTCAATGATTTCCTGCTTGCCTTCTAATTGGTCAGCGTCTTTGAGAGACTCCAAGGATTCATTGGCTCCAGATGAATTTTAAATTGTGGACGTCAATGTGGCCACTTTTGATTGGTTGTCTCTATAAGTTCTCAAACGTGGTCAACAACAGGTCAGTAGATAGTCCAAACTGATCAGGGGTTTTTCTCATGGAGGGGCAACAGAATCTTGGGGTTCATAGGATATACCAGTAAAAATTTCTCATCCACTGTATGTGTCAAGTTTTCCAAAGAATTAAGTGATTTGAATGGTTTTTGGAAGTTTTCTTTGTACAACAAGGAAAGATTGTACTATCCAGGGCAAAAGGGGGAGTAGCTTTACAGTTATAATATATTGATTCTCCCAATTATTGCTGTATTTCATCTTAGTAATATGCCAATTCAACACCAATCCTTCTGGCCTGCCTGCCCCACCACCTGCAAGTTTTCATCCTTCAGGTGCTATCTTTGGTACCATTCACTTCACAGAGTATCATTTGAAACCTGAATATAGAGTGCATCCTCTGGCAGTATACTATCACATGATCCTCAGGCCTGAAATAAAGAGTTAACCCAATATAATAGAAGGGCCCTTGGTTTAACACTGGGCCCTGATATTTTAAATATAAATGCAGATTTCTCCCTGACTACCAACTAGACATAGAGCTGCCTCCCACCCCCAAACTGATGCCTGCATCTGTTTCTGAACCCTCTAGACAACTCAAATAAGCTGCTTAAAATCATTTACATCACTACCTCTGGGGTGATTGATATCATAATCCTGGCTTCTAACACATGATCTTAGGTGGAAAAATCTATGTCATCTATTCAAGTTAGAACTAATCCAATGGTGAGCTTTGCCTTCCCAGCCTACAGCCCGCCCTATCCCAGAAGACAACACGTTGGCTGTCCAGTGTTGGTTCCCTGTCATTTGGCTTTAAAGTGTGGGAATCTTTTTGAGCACCATCTGTGTGACCGTACAACAGTCACTATTGAGTATTTAGCCAAATAAATGCCCCAAAATATAAAGTTATTTCTGTTTTTGATGTTTATTGCATGTAGATAGGTTGGATTGGAATTCTTAAGGTAAAGATTCCTGGAAACTGGATATCTATGTTCAATAAAAGAACAGAAGGCAAGATTTGCCAAATCAATCTTAGAGAATAGGCGTCTCAAAAACAATTTAATTAATTGGGAAGATTAATTAATAAATACATGGGAATATAATTAATGAGGTTTTAATTATATTGGTTGATTGCCTTGAATGCATCAAGAAGTTTAGTTAAGGTTAATCATAGGTAAACCCCCAAATTTGGGTTTAGAAACACCATGATGGTGTCTTGTTTGAGGTTCAAAGCATTTTAACGGGTTTTTAAAACGCAAGGAAACCATTAAATGTAACAATAACTGAATAAGGGTAATGATGCTTAGGAATTCAGGTTTGATCAGCTGGTTCCCAGTTGAAACATCAATAGCTGAGTTTTGGGATGTGTAATCCACAGGGTTATGGCGCCGGGAGCTGGGGAAGCTCCATGCTGAATTGGTACATTGGGACAAATGAAGTCAGGTGACTTCTTATCATTGTAGGTTGGTTATCATAGGTTGAGAAATATTGATGATCTTTTAGGTAAAGATCTAGGTTTGGATGACTCAAATGTCATAGACCACGTGATATGAAATATAGATTGATTCAGGAACCAAAGGGGTTTTCAGCCAAATATGCCCTGAATGATATATAAGCAAAAACAGCTAATTTTAAACAAAGATATATTGTCAATTTCAACGCTTTCCCCTCAACTTCTTTTTAATTATCATGTCTTCTTTATTACTATTTGAAAGGGCCAAATTTGAAGTATTTTGTGTAAAAACCACTGCTGCCAGGAAAGAGATTCCTATAAGTTTTTTGGAGGAAGCTTGGGCAAGCTTGGAGGTCACAAAAGACTGTGTCTGAGAAGTCCTTGGTGGAAGTAAAGGCTGCATTCAAAGAGTTATACTCCAATTAATTTGCAAAAGAAGGGACTCCTGCCCAAGGAAACCAAATCTATGTGTGGGCTACCTGGAACCTGTTAGTAGGATGGGACAAAATCTTACAACAAGTGAAAGCAAAGGCAAATCATGAAATTGAGGCTTTAAGGGCAAGGGAGGAAAAGAGTGTTGAGATCATGGCTCATTGGCAGGATGATAACAAAGCATTGTTCCATAAAATTGCCTCCCTGGAGGCAAAGCTCCTCAAAGCTTTGTCACAGGAAGGTAATGACAATAATAGTCAAGGGCAGGATAATGATGGATTGTACTGGTTGAACCTGGATCCGTCACAAGCTGTCCCTTCACAATTTGATAATCCTTGTCAGGGAACCAAACATGGGCGGCCAACCTGTTGTTTTCAGGGATAACTTGGGCCAGATTTTTTGCAGGCAGAGCCCACCACAAGAGAGGTACTAACTTGAAAAGGTAGGAGAAGGACTTCCCCACCCAAGACCGCAGGCCAGAAGCTGGGATTATAGTGTCAATCACCCCAGTGAGGGTGATGTACACAATCCCAAACAACTTACCTGTGCGGTCAGTCAGGAGATTGGGGGAGGAAGCAGGCATAGGTTTTGGGGTCATGGGCAGCTCCATGCAGACATTGTAAGCGAGAAGATAGTTAAATCTTCCTCTAAACACCTTGGGTGCTGAGAAAATCCTCAGGCCTTGGCAGTTGTATCTGACAGCTGATTATATCTGGGCCAGGGGGTCAAGTTCAAGTATTCTTTCCGGGGTATAGTCCTTGTATTTGGGCTTCAGAGGATATTCTGTGAAATGGACTGGGCCAAAGGGAACACCTGGAGGACAGAAATTGTCGGAAGGTGGGACAGGAGGTCAGGAAGATCTGGAGCTGATTTAGTAGATGGCAAATACAATAAACAATAATAGCTGCATGAGCCAAAATATCATAACCTTTATTTAAAAATGGCAATAAGGTTTGAGCAAGGGATCTATGGGCATATATAGCATCCTGCCTCCAAACTTAGTATTTTCCAAAAGGGCTTCATCAGAATATTGTGAAAAGTGCAGGCGGGTGGTCCAGAGTCCCGGGTGCAGGGGCGGCAAAATGGCACCTCAGCTGGACGTTCTCTCATTGGTTGGTACTTCCAAATTGGTCACTCAATCTTCTTGATTTTTTGCAAAAAGTCACAGGATTGGGCCTAAAGCCTGTGGTTTCTGGTAATAACTGGGTTTGATTGGCTACCCAAGAGGACTTCAAGTTCATGCAGTTAACAGAAGAGATTCCTCTGCCTCCATTAGGCAATTCAAAAGGTTCCTCTTTAGGCATCCTGTGGTTTGATTTGTGCTGGTATTCTGACTTTGGGACTAGGTGGGAGCTTCAGTTTGGGGGGGGGGGTCTCAAGAAAACGCAGGTGGGCGGTCCCAGGGTCTACAGGGCCAGTGGCCCATGGGATTTTATGTTCAGGGTTTGAATCCTGCTCTTGGGCCTGGTTTTCCAAGGGGAGAGAATTGACAATCCTGCATATCCTTGTTTTTGGCTTCTCTACACCATAACCCACATCAGGCTCAAAGCTTGTAACCAGAATAGGTTTCAAACTCTCTAATAGGCTGGCCGCCACATTATATTGGCAGTAAACTTGTAAGGAAATCCTTTCCTTTTACACAAAAGATTATATATTTGGTACTAATAACTTGGAAAAACTCAATAATGACAATGAACTTATTAATGCAGAATTGTTTTTGGGTTCAGAAGGGGAAACTCTTGATTACTTTACGTCTAAAACATGTTCTAATTCAAGAAATGAACACATATTTACTATACACTCCCAAATGAATTTTGAATGCATAAACAATTTAGAATTGACTCTCAGAATATAACATCTACTCTAAATCTACCCAACTTGGTTCCAAACAACAACAACAAGGATTATATTAATAATAATTAAGGAATAATTAATGAATCCAAAACCACTCAAGTGGATAAAACAGCCAATCAGTATTTCAAAAAATGCAATTCAAACTTCACTCTATATCCAGGGAACCTAAACAGCCAATCAGAATAGATAAACCAACCAAACCAAGGAATTAAGTTACATCCCAGTGAGAAATCCATTCCAGCACATAGTAAAGAAGCCAAATGCATCCTGAAAGCACAATCAAACCTTACTTCTTCCTGTATTGCAGGCTGTATTTTGCTGCAGACCTATAAAGCAATAATTCACCACCAACTGGGTCATTATTTGTTAGATTAATCTGTTTCCTATTAACTGTGCTACTTAACACTTTAAAATTTTTTTTAATTTTCTTATCAATAAATTTAAATAATTACAACAATTTTATCAAAATAAATCTTATTTAATCCTTATAATATAAAAACCTATATTAAATTAATCATTTTCTACTTACAGCTAAATTAAACTGTATTAAAAGCTAGTAACAATCTTATTTCATATACCATTATTTCTTGAAAGCTGATTAGTACAAAATGACGTCATTCTAAAAAGAGCAACATAAAAATACAATAAAAACTGATATGATGCTTTTTGTTGGAAATTAAATTGTTGCCTAAAATCTTAACTTTTTAAAATATTTAATTTAAAATATAATAATTTTTGAATCCCTCTTTTTAAAAAGAGGGCAGATAGCTTTTTTGCATATTTAATAAATAAATATTAAATAATTTTGAATTTTTTTAAAAAAATCTAGTAAAAAGTTAAAAAAAACTAAAACTAAAATTAAAACTGAACTTTTATTGAAATTTCAGTGATCTCATCTAGCATAAGTAATTTATTCTTAAGTTAGATTTTATAGAAAATATATAACAAGAACTTATAAGAGAGTAAAAGTTTTTCTTTTCAAAATTTTAAGTATTTAATATTAATAAAATAGCTTTATACAACTATTTAATAAAATTATATTTTTATACTGTATGCTAGAGATAATATGTATAAAAAATTCAAACATAAAAAAGAATGTATCAAAATCTTGCTTTATTTAATTAGATTTTATAAAGGTTAAAATTTATTTAAACTAAATGGAAAATGATCTTAGTCATTGTATCTATAAAAATAAGATACAAATTTAATTATACAAGCAAATATTTATATGTGATTAAAAATAACATTTTTGTTTTGATAGATTTAAGATATATAAAGTTCATTTTTTAAGAACTGTTAAAGGTTATAATAAACTTAAGTTTATTTAAAAAAAGGTTTTTGAGTTGGTTACTAAAAGTAAGCTAAATAATGATTTATACTTTAAATTTAGTTTACTGATTAAAATATCATACTTTAAGAGTTAATTAGCATATTTTATTTCAAATAATAATTTTATAAGCTTACATTCAAAGCCACTTCAAGATACTAAATTGGTTTGAAATATAAAGTTGCAGCACAATTCCGAAAGCTGAGATTAAGGGCTTTCTAATGATACTAGTTTGAGCAAGATTGAAGTACTATTCACTGAAATATCAACAGTTAACCAGAATATAAAAAGGGGTAAATAAACAATGATATCAGACTTCAGGGGTGATATTGATAGATTAAGGAGGTCAGTTGGGGGTCAGTTGGGGATTTATGCCTGTAGTGCAAAAGCTCAGCTAACATGGTATTTAAACAGCTCAACTTTACAGAAATTTACTTTACAATCCACACCTTTACTCCTCTCTGATAACCGCACATCTATTTCCAAGCAAGAACTGCCTGAACCAAGCCAAGGAACCCAACCACTATCATTATGGAACCTATCAAGTTTGCACCTCAGATGACACCCTTCTTCTCACTGGGGGCTTCTACTAAGAGAGAAAGAATCTCTATGCTTAAACAAGAATTCCTTTTTACTGCTGGCAGTGATCTTAACAGCTTTGTTGAGCATTTCTTATTAAAAACAGAGTTTGGAAAAAGTACCTTCTTACCTGTCATACAAAATTCTAAGACAGATGATTTCCTTAACAACCTAAAGGAATTGATATCAGAGTCCCCTGCCAAGCACCTTCCTTCCCTAAGAGCATTAGTTACATCAAGCTACAGTCTGAAAGAGCTTTGGGATTGTGGATTTAAAATGACAAAAAATGAGTATTCATATTCTAAAAAAATAAAAAATGCTAAAAAAGCATCATTAAATTCAAAAAATAAAAAAGGAAAAAATGATTCAGTAAAAAAAGAAAACATAAAAAATATTTTAAAAGATATATTAAAAAATTCATTTCCAACTAGCCAATTCACTAAAAAATCCCCTGGATTGATTTATGAAGAATTACAAAAAGAGTTAAGTGAATACTCAACTAAAATAAAATACTCATTATTGAAAACAAAAAAAGAAATTTATGAAGATATGAAAATAAAAAACAATATTTCTATTTCACTTTCCACTTTTTATAAGCTTATTCCTAATAATATAATTAAAAGCAAAAAGCAAACTGATATGTGTAACATTTGCAACTTAAAAAAATCATTAGAAATGAAGAAAAAGGATTTGAGTATAAAGAAGTTGCCATTGCCTAAATCTATTAAAGAAAATTTAGAATCTATTGACCTACATGAAAAGTTTTATAAGCATCAAAATAAAGAATATATTAGTGATATAAATAATCTTGATAATAATTCATGTGTTATAGTAATAGACTATAAAGAAAACTTTAAAATATGTGGGGGTCCTATAGAGACAAATAATTGTTTTTATGAGAAAATACCTATTTCTTTATTAGGATTTGCAATTGCTTTTAAAGAAAATGAGAAAATTAAATATGAGTATCATGACTTTTTATCTGAAATTTTATCTCATGACTCTTTGTTTTCAGGTCAGTGTTTGATAAGTCTGCTTAAAAATAATAAATTTAAGAATATTAAAAATATTAAAGTTTGGACTGATAATGGTAATCATTTCAGATCTTATGAATTCTTATATTATCTTTTTAAAGAGGTACCTAAAATTATAAAAGGAACAATTAAGTTTAATAGATTTGTTGAGTATCATGGCAAAAATATTGTTGATGGTCATTTTGGTGTATTATCTAAAATATTTAAACAAAAGGAAAATGAGATGTATATAAAAAATATAAATGATCTCAAATGGTTTTTGAGAGAGAGGAAGAAAGAAAGGGTTTATATGAGACACTTGTAAATAATTCAGATGTTTCCCAAAAAACCTTTTTTCATATCTATGATAGAAAATCTAGGCCTAAAAAAGCTGGCTTGAAGTCAAAGCATTTTATGTTAATCTTTCTTATTTAATGAAAGATGGTGAGCTGTATGTTTCACCTTTGACATTTGAGGATGTTAAGGAGTACTCCAAAATAAATTATTGTGCAAAGTTCTGCACAGATGACAGAACAACAAAGAGAGCTGATACTACTAAAGGATTAGTAGGACATGTTCATGAAGTTGGACGCATAACAAAAACTTATATTTCACATAGGGTAAATAGTCTTTTAAATACAACAACTTTTTTTTCTAAAAATAACTAAGAAATTAATTATATGAGCCAAAGATAGGGTAATAGCAATTATAGCTTTGGGGCTGCTATTACTCTCCCATGCAACTCATATATTTAATTCTTGGCTTATTAAAATAGAAAAAAGGGTTTTAGCAAAAAATACAGTTAATAGAAATAAGATTTATTTCTATTATTTGTATACTTTACACTCTTAAACTTTTCTTCAGTAAACTAAGCATTATACTAATCTTTAAAAAACATAAGTTTATGACTTAAATGATACCAAAGAAGTTAAAAGGCTTTGAAATGCTTAAGCTGGTGCCTTGGCTTAATCTAAAAAATAATGACCCAACTCTTGCAGTACCCAATGTTAGCTCCTATGTCACTTCCCCACTTCCACTTCAGTATTTAAGTTGAAGTCCCTTTCCTGAGCAATATGCTCCAAAAATATCATTCATTTCATCATCTTCAATAAACTTTAATTTTCACTCTATAACTGATTAGTAGAGTATTGAGATCATCCCCAACAATATAAAGCCCCTCCTCTTTGTGTGGGTTTTTGTGTGTGCTAATAGGGTACAATCAGGCTAACATGAACTTTTAAACCCCAGATCCAACACCAACTGACCAATCTAGGGATTCTATTTGGTATTATTTTGGTCCACACTGTTGCCATGCCCCTTATGCTGAAACTTCTTGCTTCCCTCCTATCATCCACCCCAAGGCCCCCTGGTTGGTCTTGGGATATACCAGCGTATATTACTTGTTAAATCACTCCACTCCCTTCTTGGGGAGATTTAGATTATTAGGTCACCTTCTTCAAATGTTAATGATTGTAATTCCAGTAGGCTCTACTCTAGCTAAGTTTAACTTGGGAGCGCTTATCTGTTCCATTGGAGAGAAGCTCCCAAATGTGTGGATCTCTGAAAAAACTGTGTTATACACCATGTAAACACTCTCAGCAGTGGTGTTTTCAATGTTCTGGTAGTGACAGCTTTGGTAGACTTCCTAGAAAGTTGGGTTACTCTAGGGTTGGTATTAACCCTTCTCTCAGTCTGGGTGCCCTGAGTCTGCTCTTGTGTTTGTGTGACTTGGGTTTCACTACCTGACTTGGAGCTGCTCTCAGCTTTCATTTCCTGGACAATGGCCACTCTGTTCATCAACTCATTAGGGTGTCCTGTCTGTGTGTACTCTGCTAGCTCTGTTGCTAGGCTGCATATATTTTGGTATAGGGTGAAATTTGGAACCAGATAAATTTAAATTCCTTCAACCATAAAATAATTTTGATGTACCTTTTTATTTGCCAGGTATAGCACCCCCAAAGCTTGTTGCCCAACCATTGATTCCAAATAAGGGTTAAAGTTTTTATATTGATTCTTTTAGTTGTGAATGTGCACTTTTTGCGGTATGTATTGACTATCTTATTTATTTGATAATTTTCTTCCAAAAAAAAGATGCTTGTAATATTATGCTTCCAAATTTTGCTCTAGATTTTATGTCTTGATTAGGATGTACTGGTAACAGTATAAGAAATCCACTGATATGGTTTGATGTTTCTGTTGTCTGTTTTGGCTGCTATAGGAATTTGTTATTGGATTAAGATTTTCACTTCAATGACGGGTTCATTTTGTTCTCAAAAACCATGATAAGCAAGTAGATTTGGAGTGTGACAGGATTAATTTTTTGTGCAATTGGGACTGCTGTTGTTGTTCCATTATTAAGTTTGGTTTCAGTGTTAATATTTTGTTATGTGTCTGGACATTTTTGCCCATCAGCGCTCATTCTTGTGAAATAGGCCCGTATCTCTACCAAAAAAGTTGATGTTTGTTTTTGGCTTAAAATATTTGTTTTGATCCAAGATATTTTTGTTTATCTCAGGGGCAAGTTCCTTAGGTCAAAGTTACTAAGGTTGAAAGTGCAAAACCCAAAAATGGAACCCCCAAAAAGTGCAAAAATCAAAACATTATATAGGGTGCAAAAATCAAAAATATCAAAGATCAAAGTGCAAAAATTGATTTTCTGGAGGTTAACTTTAAAGCAGAAAAAAATACAGTTTATAATATAAAACTATATATTTTAAAATCTTTTCTAGACTAAAAAGACCCCAAGAAATTTGTTTCTGCAATAAAAAGTATATGCTAGATAAAAAATATCCTTAAATCAGCTTTTTTAAAAGAAAGTTTATTTTAGTTTCAAAAGCAAAATTAGACTAGAATTTATTTTTAACTATATTCAATTGAATATAAGATATAAAACTACACAAAAAAATGCTTTTTAAACTATAATTTTAATAAAAAAGGTTAATTAATTTCCAGCTTATGTAAAGCTATATCATACTTCAGTACTGTAAATTCAGAACCTAAACATAAAAATGTGGGATTCTAATGTACAATTTGAGATTTTCTGTATGTCAAACAAATCATAGACATCATGTAAAAATTAATTAATCTGAAATTGCAGGATTGTCAAATCCAAGAATTGAGTTTCAAATCATAATTGCAAGGAATTTAAAATAAATATAATTTATGGGTGTCTCAAAAAAGATGTTGAAGGATCTAGAGTGGATTTGTGCTAATTCTTTTAGGAATCATAGGCATTATTAAAAATCACCCTATTCCAGTTTAGGATGGCTAAAATTTCAATTGTAATACTCATCAACTTAACATACTTAACAATAAAATTGACTAAAATATACACTCCTCTTTTTGAGTTTAAAATTTTAATAAAAATTTATTATGCCTTCTTTCAATAACAACCAAGTCAACAAGCTGTTCCCTAGCCTTGACAAAATCATGCAGGGCTACACTGGGTCTCTTAATGGTGAAGCCTCTGTCTATGGCCACTCCCAACCCGCAGGCCCCTCTGCAAACACCACCCAGGAGTGTGTTCTTTCTCCTGCAACTTCCAGCATGGCCCTGTTTGCCCATCATGCACAGGCAGCTGCCAACCCAAATCCTGTATCAACAATGGCATCTGGAACCAGCCATTTGAGCCATGGGGTCACCCAGAGAGCCACAAATCCCAAAAAAGCCAATCAGATGGCATTGACCAGTTCCCAAGATGGACACGTCCCTCCCCCAGCCAATCAGCCTGCAAGACACAGAAGAAAATTAATCACCCCGGAGATTGTTCTCAAAATGGTTGAAAAGCAAGGCAAGCTTATGTCCCTTGGGGAAATTGCGGCCACAATGGGTTTTGCAAAGTCCACTGTGGCTGCAACCCTGCAAGCCCACACCAACTGTGCCCCCCACCAAGAAGACCCCAACTGGTGCCCGTACCTCAACTGAAGGTGAAAAAGCCACCCTCTCATGATGGCTATTATGGAGCGTGACCCACGGATGCCCCTTGTCCAGGTACATCTCCAACTGGGACTCCACAGCATTTTCACCAATAAGAGAACAGTAAATTTGTGGATGCACAGTGTTGTGGTTGCTGCCAGACTCTTATCCAATCAGGTTCTCAGTGGCCTCAGTTTGATGAACACTGACCCCTATGATTCTAGAATCATCAATTTTATCAAAGGAAAGGCAATGAGAACCTGCGATGATGTAATCCTCCTGTCATATGCCAAGATTTTGGCAAGTATTGAAGACTTTGGAGAAAAGCGCATCCAGTCTGACGTATTCAAGCGCAGACCAATCTTGTATCAATTTATCAGGGTTTTATTGGCAGTTTCCCCATTGGGTGTCAATCATTACTTGGCAATATCAAACACCACAGATGAGTATGCCTACCAGACAGAGCTCAAGGACATGCTGGAGGAGTGGGCCACACAAAACGCTGTGTACACAGTTTTACTGAGTGCGGAGATGGAGCAGCAGGAATGGGAAACCCAAGAAATCAGGGCTGCGGGGCATACCTGTTGGTCCTACCCCATCAACCACGCTGACATGCATCTTACAGATGTATGTCTCTATAATTTTGGTTCTGCTCTCAGGCGCTTAAAGCCTGCCACATACAATGAAATGTGCACCCAAATTGATAAGGGTTGTCAAGGGTCTGGATGTACAAGCATTCTGGCTACTGCCAACCTACTTAACATCCAGCCATTGCCTGATTTGGTGCCCTTCCAATATACCGTTTGACATACTGAGAATGGTAACCAAGCAATATCACCTGACTGTCCAAATATCCAGCGACTCAAACCCATCCCACACATGACCAACCCCTAGGTTTGATCCAACTAAATCTCCGCCACAGTCAAGTCTATATAAGTCTAAAGTATTATCCAATAAAATATACTTCTCTTCTTTCTTAATTCCATATTTGAAGCTTCCCCAAAAGGCGCTCCTTATCAGGGTTATGAGCTTTTCCCTTCTGTGTTTGTCCAGGACCTATCAGATATTGACATTTTCTATGCAATTGATGGTGATAAGTCCAGAAAGGACTCCTGCCTCCCCCAGCGCCAATCCATCTGTTTCACTAAGCCTGCATATGTGACGGAAGACAAATTTGAGCAATTGAAGCAATCAGCTCTTGTTGCCCCTTCCCAGTCAACAAACCCTGCCTCCCCAACTCCCCCCATCAAGCCACCCGCCTTCCAACCCTGACTCCCAAGCCACCACCCATTCCCTCCCCACTATCTCTGATGCTGCCCCTTTCACAGGCGCAGATGAAGGCAATGTTCTTTCCGCCCATTCCCTCCCCTACTTGTCCTTTGATGAGTAAAATAAAAATTTTCTTTGTGCCAACTTATTAAAATTGATTTTGTTCTTTCAGTTCATAATTAATAATATATTTTTTTTACATTGTTAGCATTCCCCATATGTAAAGAATGTTGTAAATTTGATGTGGTAACATATAATTATTTCCATGGATATTTTCATCATCATTAATAAATTAAAGACCATAAATGTAAATATTGCACTAGAATATTGTAATTAGACATCAACTCTTGATATTTTGATATTATGTGCATAACTCAATTCATTTTTTTAATAAAATTCATTGTAAACAAGGCCTTTTTCATTGTACTTTATTGAAATGAACTGTGTTTATATTAGAGAGCCATTAACTCTTAGTATAATATTGATACATTGTACATTTTCAGTCTGCATATTTACTTATTGATAATAATTCTGTAAACTTTTTAATTGGATTTTGCGA
Organism: Entomophthora muscae; assembly: GCA_014839935.2. Lineage (NCBI taxonomy): Eukaryota > Fungi > Entomophthoromycota > Entomophthoromycetes > Entomophthorales > Entomophthoraceae > Entomophthora > Entomophthora muscae. Next base: position 171,001 of record QTSX02003573.1, on the reverse strand, counting down.
GGTAATAATAATGTAATGTGTTAATAAACAGTAATTTATTAACACATTACATTATTATTACCTTGCAAAATCCAACTAAAAAGTTTACAGAATTATTATCAATAAGTAAATATGCAGACTGAAAATGTACAATGTATCAATATTATACTAAGAGTTAATGGCTCTCTAATATAAACACAGTTCATTTCAATAAAGTACAATGAAAAAGGCCTCATTTACAATGAATTTTATTAAAAAAATGAATTGAGTTATGCACATAATATCAAAAATATCAAGAGTTGACATCTAATTGCAATATTCTAATGCACAATTTATATTTGTGGTCTTTAATTAATTATTGATGATGAAAAATATTCACGCTTTAAAGGTAGTACTATAAAAACCAGTTTTTTGATGTAATTCAAACAAAATGTCAAATATCTATAACTTAATAAACAAACTAGAGTCAGCCCTTCAAAAGGTTGTTGAGCTTAAATACAACATAAGGGAAATTGTGGTAAATCAACTGGGAAATGAGGGAAAAGCCTTGGTCCAGCAAAAGGAAACTACAAAAAATAGCCTGGGAACAATAGTCAATGAAGAACACAAGGAAATAATTTTAAATCTTCAAAAGGAAATACTCAAGTGGTTAGATTTCAAAAGTGAAAATTAAAACTTGTGGGAATTTGCAAAAACAAATAGAAAGAATACTCAAATAATAAAACTGATTGAAGGAACTGAAATCTCAAAGGAAATAAACACAAATGAAGAGGAAACCAACCAAATGGAAACAGATGAAAATAAAACTCAAGCAAGAAGCAGGAGCGCTTCAAGAAATACTGAAAATTTATCAAACAAAAATCAAGAGGAAGCAAAAGTTGCAAGAAAGATAAGGAAAATTCAGCCTAAGAAAATTAATGAAGAGCAGCCAACACTCATGAAGTTTGCTGAGGAGGCGCCTGTGGCTGAGGGGGCCACAAGGGAAACAATTAGTAAGTCTTTTTATGTTTTACAGTAGTTTTAATAGCTATGGTAACAACCAAAAATACCTCAGATTTAAACTAAATGATTTCAGATTTAAACAAAATACAACTCTCAGGTTAAAATATACACTCTGTTAACAGGGTTTATTGGTGTTAATGGACAAAATGAGTCAATACAGCAACAAAGGGCTCACATGCAAAGCAAAACCATTCAAAATATAATCTGAAATACATTGATTCACAAAAAAATGGTGTGAGTTGACTTTCAGTGTACATATGAGTTATTATTTTAGGGATTAGGCCATTTTCTAATACACCTGCTGCCCAAGTCGCAGCATAACACAGTTTGATTTTGAAAAAATCAAATTACAAATGTTTATATTTAAAACAGTAATAACTCAACAAAAAGTTAATATTTTTTCACACTGTAAACTATCAAAATGAAGCTAAGAATCTTATCTTTCCATTGGTGTTAAACTATTAATATATATATAATATTAAATATTAAAGCAAAAGCAATTTAAAAGAGCATATGTCAGATTTTATTATATTATTTTGATAATGAAATAAAATAGATTGCTTATAGCTTAAAAAAGTTAATTTTTTATTAATTAATATATGCTTTTTATTTGATTAAATTAAAGATAAGATCAAGAGCATCATTTCTGCATTTTATTTTATTTAAAAAGCTTAATTATTTAGGATTTTATGGTAGTTTAAAGTTAGGACGTTAATTTATTTGCTGTTTAGATGAATTTTGAGGTTCAAGTGAACTGCGAACCTCAGATTAAGCATTTTTTAAATACAATTCTTTAATATTTTATCATTTTAAAAATATGCGGAACAGTTATAATTAAGTTAATACATCATTTTAATTGATTTGCATAGACTACAAAGAGGATATGATGTAATTTGATGCTTAGCTGATACACATATATCACTTGTGCATGAAAACTGGAGATTTCATTTATTCTAGAAATATAAATTCAAGTTGAAATTGTAAATAAAGCTGTCACATCATTTCTTTCAGAATGGTGTTATAAGGCTTGGTATATAAGAGCTAAAGCACCACCTAAGGTTTACTTCAAACCATCTTCACAAAAAGATATAATTCCTGCAACCAGCACTCTTTTGCAAGGCATCTCTACAAAGCATCTCTTTATCAGCAATCACAAATCCAATATTATGGAATCTGTTAACTTTACTTCTGCCATGAAGCCATTTTCCTCACTGGGAGCATCAACAAAAAGAGAAAGAATTGCTATGCTAAAGAAAGCATTCCTCTTTGTTTCTGGAGGCAATCTTAATTCCTTCATCAATCACTTCCTCACTCAAACTGAGTTTGGAAAAACAGAGTTCATTCCTTTAATTCAAAATCAGAAACTAAATGGGATAATTGACAACTTAAAGGATCTTCTGAAATCTGCTCCTCAAAAGCATCTCCCAGCCTTGAGATCTCTGGTTACTTCCAGTTACTCTTTAAAAGAGCTTACTGATATGGGATTTAATATAACCAAAAGTGAGTTTGAATACTCAAGAAAAGTAAATAAAAATAAAAATGCAAGCTTAAACAAAAAAGCCAAAAAGATAATAACTATTAATTAAAAAAAGAAATAATTAAAAAACTACTAGAAAGTTCTTTTGAAACAAGCCAGTTTACAAAAAAAGCACCAGAAAAAATTTATAAAGACATTGAAAAGAAATGAATGAATATTCAACTGAAATAAAATATTCTCTATTAAAAACAAAAAAAGAAATATATGAAAATATGAAAATAAAAAATGAAATTTCAATATCACTTTCAACTTATTATAAATTAATACCATAAAATATAATAAAGAGTAAAAAACAAACTGACATGTGTAATATTTGTAACTTAAAATCATCCTTAGAAAAAAGAAATGAAGAATGTGAAAGGAAAAACTTATTGTTGCCAGAATCTATAAACAGGGACCTAAAAGCTATTAATCAGCACCAAGACTTTTATGCTCATCAAAATAGGGAATATAAGAAAGATATCAATGAATTAGATAATGAATCATGTATTATAGTCATAGATTTTAAGGAGAATTTAAAAGTTGGTGGTGGTTCAATTGAAACCAATAACTGTTTTTATTCCAAAAGACCTATTTCTTTATTGGGGTTTGCATTGGTATTTAAAGAAAACAATAAAGTTAAATATGAATACCATGATTTTTTATCTCAAATATTGTCTCATGATTCTTTGTTTTCAGGTGAATGTCTAATAAGTCTTCTTAAATCAGATAAGTTTAAAAAAATAAATAATATCAAAGTATGGACTGATAATGGAAACCATTTTAGATCCTATGAATTCTTATATTATCTATTTAAAGAGGCACCACAATACATTAAAGGGTCTATTAAATACAATAGATTTGTAGAATGTCATGGGAAAAGTATTGTTGATGGTCACTTTGGTGTAATATCAAAAACATTAAAAGAGAAAGAAAATCAGCTTTATATTAAGAATATAAATGATATTAAAAATATTTTTGAGCAAGAAGAAAAAAGAAAAAAATTATATAAATCAGTGCTATCAGGCTCAAATATTTCTCAAAAGTCATTCTTTTATATTTATGAGAGAAAAGTTAGGCCTATAAGGAGAGAGCTTGAAGTTAAAAATCTGTGCATTAATCTTTCATATTTGATGAAAGATGGGAAGTTGTATACTTCACCTTTAACATTTGAAAGTTTCTCAGAATATTCTGAGATAACTTATCATTTGAAATCACGTGATGATACCAGAGAAACAAAAATATCAGAAGATGCTAGTGGTGCATTAGGGCAAGTTCATGAAGTAGGGCAGCTTACTAGAGGGTGTATTTTAAATAGAGTTATCAGTCTTTCAAAAACAACAACCTTTTTTTGAAACAAACTAAGAATATTTATGATGAGCCAAAGATAGGGTAATAGCATTTATAGCTTTGGGGCTGCTATTACTCTCCCATGCAACTCATCATAAATATTTTTAGCTTGTAGTATGTAGTAGCACTTAAGATATTTCCAGCAATATTATAAGGTGCAATTTTCAATTCTAAAATTGATAAATTATTTTTTTAAAAAATATCTAAGCCCAAGATCAATTAAAGATTTGACATTGATTGTATTTTAATCTTTCTGAATAATTTGAATATGAATAATGTAATTAAGTTATAAAATAATCAGTCCAGCGCTTAGGCATAACAAGAAAAATAATGACCCATATGTTTACTATGTGAATTGGTGACAAAATACACCCAAGCAAGGTGAGTCAAAACTCAAACCAAAAACAAAACACAATAGCAACTCACTACGTAAACAAAATCACTCACACAATGTGTGCAATGGATTGTAATCATGAATGATACCAAGGTATCTAAAATAAGACACAAGATCTGAAACATAAATTTTAAAAATATTGTGTTGGGTGTTTGAATTTGGCAGTAAAATCTAGGAAAATGGGTGGACTTTTTTTGAGTATTCTAAAATGGGTGTTGTAAAACCAAAAACAACTAATTAAGAAATAAAAAAATCTATAATTGGGATATTGGGTGGGGAAAAATATTAATTAAATATCCATATTCAGATAAAAGCAAAAATTAAAATTAGGGAGTAACTTAATTGAAATTTATTTAATATTTTATTAAATTTTAAAATGGAAGGAACACAACACCAGAGTACCAATACACCTGTTGTGTGCCGCGGTTGCGGTCACCCCTGCGGGTCAAAGAATAGAGTTAGTGCAACCCAAGTGCCTACTCAAGGAGGAGACAGGAGAGGAGAGTTCCATAGTGACGCTGCACTGACACAGCTGGTTCAAGGAGCACAAGCTGCTAGGGTGCAGAGCATCAACCCTTGGGTCCCCAAGCTGACCCAGAAGCCCACCAAGGTTACTACAACAAAAACAGTTAGAAACAAGGAGATAGAACTTACTTCATATGTGTTTGACGTTGTGTACCGGCAAGAGTCGGTCCCGTCAGCCATGCTGGAGAAGGTGAAGCCTGCACTTGATACTAGCTACAAGCCCTACGTCAGTGATGGCAATCAGGAGGATGACAAGGAGCCTGAGTTCTATCAAACCAATGAGGGACAGTTAGTGCTCAAGAAAGTTGCTTTGTTCTACAACAAGGTGCCTATGCCTTTGCAAGCCTGCCATCTATCAGGATCCCAGTTCATCTGAGCCTACTAAGCCTGCTCAGAAGCGCATCCCAGATATCAAACGCATCATCCTGCTCAAGCTAATGCGTGAATCTGATGACTACAAGGCGGCCACAGCCATTGTTGGAGTGGATCCCAAGTACGCCAGCAAGACCTTCCACAAATTCATCAATACTGGCCTTGTCCTTGCTGCGGAGAAATCCTTGCATATTTCTACCATGCTCACCACAGAGCACAAATGGGCAATCTGCCAGTGGATAACCCAGGATTGCCATATTAAACTGGCAAATATACAGGCCATGGTTAAATCTACTTTTGGGATTGAGGCCTCAATTTCCTTTTACTACCATCTGGTGAAGGGAATGCAATTTTCTTGGAAAAAGCTCGGGGTATCCCCCTACAACAGAAACAGCCCAGCCAACATTGACATCCGGAAAACTACGCAGAGGCGTACACTGCCCTCAAAGCCAAGGGGGCGGTCAAATTTTATTATATTGACAAATTGGCAATTGCCTTGTCTATGAGCAATGCATATGACTATGTCCCAAAAGGCTCCAATGATGGGATGGCTTGGTGTGCTGCAGTCTGCGCCACAGCCTATTTGATGGTGGCTCTCCCAGGTCCAAAGGGGATTGAGCTGTACCAAATGATATTGGGATCTCACAATAGCCGGACCTTCCTATCATTTCTCCAATTGGTCCAGGAGCACCTGAGGCGCACAAGCCCTGGCTTCACCAATGTCATTGGGTTGGACAATGTTGGTCTCCACAAAGTGGCTGACATTCTTGAAGAATTTCCATCAATTGACACCATCATTGCTGTGGGCCCCCAGCAATTGGCCACGTCAAATTTGCGTCTTCTCTTCCTCCCAGCCTATTCACCCTTCCTAAATCCCATTGAGGAAGTCTTTGAGTGGCTCAAGCAAGTTTTCAAGTGAGGAAACCCAACTGGGACTGAGGACCAGTTTGATTTTCTCCAGGCCGAGATCCACATCCTCCCAGCTGAGACCATGGTCAAATTCTATGGCCACACTGATTTGTTCATCCCCGCGTGCCTAGCCAAACAGCCAATCAATTAAAGGCTTAGTGTGTCCAACTATTTTATATTCTCTAATTTACTTTTTAAGATTTATTAATTACATTTTATATTTAGAAGCTTCTAAGCCCACAATCACATTTGGCAAGACCATTAACAGGTAAGTAAGTAATTTATTTTATTTTATATTTTTTATTATACCATCTGAGGTAATCCCAAACGCTTGATACTGGATTACGCAAATAGACTTATACTGCTTTTGTCAAATAAATTTAAAATAGTCTTATAAAGATTAAACGTAAAATGTAAAAGTTGGAATTTATTTTATTAACGTATTATTTTATACTTTTATGAAACCTGTTTCCACGATATATTTTGAAAAACTGGTTTGCTGAAATAAGAATTAGAAAATTTATTATAATAAAAATAATATGAATTGTAATGAAATTTATTAAAAGAGAGAATTTATTGTTAACACCTGTAGTAAATTCTTTGGTATATACCCACCCTGCAATGGAGGTGGCGCACAACCTCCACCACCACACTGTGGACGGTAGATACACCCTTATTAAAAAACTCCCACCAGCTGGTGAAGGGTAGTAGGGTTAGGTGCAAACTGAGGAGCAGCTTTTTGGGCGGGGCTGCAAACCCGTAAATCCCTGCCAGGATCAGGGTGTCTTGTATCATGTGGTCCACCGAGTCATATCTGGGGGGGACCTTCTTTCTGTCAAGTGCGAGCCAGGCCTCATTGATTCCCAGAAGGACCCTGTCTAGATCCTCTACGCTGATGTCATCCCAAAGAAGAAAATATACCCAAGGTTAACCACCAAGTGAAGCCTTTTCCCAGCAAAGGCTTCCGTGAACTCACATAATTTATTATAGACCACACTGATCTTCTTATTGTGCCTGGTCTTTGCAAAGGTAAGATCCATTTTCAAGGGGAGCCCTGTCTCATCTTAACTCCAGGCTAACCCAAAGTCCGCAAGGAGGATCTTAGTTTTCTTGACGGCTGTTGCGTCTGAAACAGCCAATTTCCCCACCGCGCGCCCGAAGTTGTCCCAAAGGTATGATAGGGTATGCTCCAACGGGAAGCAGAAGCAAGCAGCTGCATGAGCCCGGCCCATCTCCGGTACATTCTTGAATGGGAGCGTTGCCAGGACGTCCCAAACAAGCTCAATGGAGTTTACTGTGTAAACTCCATTGAGTAAACCGGGTCCAGGCGGACCAGTTGGGCATCCTTGTAGGCAGTAACTACCCACTCGGATGCCCCCTTGCCACATGTCAGCCCGGCCAATGCCTCCTGCAACATTGGAAAGGACCCGTGGATGCGGTCCTCCAGCTCCTGCACAACAGGGGGAGACAGATACAACTGCTTGGTCACATGAGTGGCGTAGTTGGTGTAGAATGTGGCCGGGACAAAGGGGATCAGGACTTGGCAGAGTTTGCTGTCTATGCTCTCTAAAAAACAGGTAAGTATTTGCAAATTTTTATTAAATTTATTTTTTTATGTTACCTTCTTGTGTTTCTTCCTTGCCCACAGTCTTGGCTGGCTTGGCTGGCTTGGCCATTCTTGGTGCAAGCAATTGTGCTGGCAATTTAGTATACTCTGCCCTGGCACACTTGGTGGGTTTGGGATGTTCATACATCTCTGGATTGTCAACCCAAACAGACAGCACAAAAAGATTGTACGCCTTAAACTGGAGGCCCTCAACCACCGTCTTCTGGATGTTGAGAAGACGCTTGATGGTATTCTCTGGGTGTCTGACATTTTTGTCATTAGTGCCTTTGCGGACACCTTGTTGATTTTGTCCCCAGTGAGGATGGCGGACTTAACTTTGGCTTTGACCTTGTGGTTGATGTCTTTGATTTTGGCAATTGCCAAGTCAAGGTCTTTGAGTAGTTTTTCAAGTTCTCTCATTTGATTTTTTTACTAACCTTTTTGTATATTTTTATGACTTTGCCCCAATAAATTCTGTATTATTTTGATACTTTTACCTCTTTGTTTATTCCTTTTTGTTTTCCTATCTACTACATTATCCCATCTTTTTACCCATTTTGTATATGTTTTACGCTCATCTCAATATGTGTCATTTGCTTTGTGTTGGCATTGTTTCCTTGATTATCATACTATTTTTGGCGCTTTGCACAACCCCTTGTGAAAATATTAACAACAATTTGGTGATCAGCTAAATTTGAATTAGAAAATTATAGTGTTAACTGTTTTTAGATAAAGTTGTTACTGATCCAAATTCAAAACTGTAATGATAAACTTTAAGCCAATCAGGAGCCAAGTGATAAAGTGATTGTTGTGACATAAAGGGACATTCAATAATTCTTTGATGCATGTGCGCTAATTAATATGATTGGCTGGATGTTTTTTCATTGTATGCCATTGCCGCTGTGGTGATTTGTTGATGGACTAGTGCTAACCCAGCAGCTGATTGGGCACTAGTCCATCAACAACTCACCACAGCAGCAATGGCGTACAATGGCAAAACATCCAGCCAATCATATTAATTAGCGCACATGCATCAAAGAATTATTGAATGTCCCTTTATGTCACAACAATCACTTTATCACTTGGCTCCTGATTGGCTTAAAGTTTATCATTAAGGTTTTGAATTCAGATCAGTAAAAACTTTATCTAAAGACAGTTAACACTATAATTTTCTAATTCAAATTTAGCTGATCACCAAATTGTTGTTAATATTTTCACAAGGGGCTATGTTTAAGTGCTAAAAATAACCGTGTTCTGGATCTAGATACACGGCATAGTAAATATATAATTTTATAGAAATAAGCTGAACATAAAGAATAAAACCAAATATAAACAAAGGGAACATGAACAATTGAAATTCAAAAAAAAGATAATATAAATAGAAAATGTTTGATGACAAGGGTTTATTGGAGCGGGGGAGAGTGATGCCTAGGAGGCAGAATAATGTGGGAAGGAAGACATAGAGGAAGTGCTGGCCTGGGGGGTCTGGGATTGGGTGGGTTGGGCTTGCGGGTGAGGGGTGTTGGTGGCAGGGGTAGAGGCAGGAGGATTTTGCGTGATGGCTGCCATATACTGCTTGTCGTATTCCTCATTGGTCATTATCTGGATGGGCTGATAGGTGGCTGTGGCACAAGGTGGAAGGCGCTTATCCTTACGTGATTGGTTGCCCATGTTCACATGGAAAACCATTTGCGTAAACAAGTCAGCCACCATCTGGCAGCCAAAGAGAAAATTGTGGTCAAGAACCCCAAGATAAAGGCCGTTGAAAGTCTGAGGGCGGTGCTCCTGTAATGTGGATCCCATGTTGAAGAAGACAACATCATCCAGATGGACATCTGCATGGCCGGCGGGGTAGACTGAGGCCTGGTGTCCGCGTCCCTGGATGGCCTCAGGGGGGGTGAAGCTACCCTCCATCTGGTGGCTCAAGAAAAACCAGTACTTGTAATTCAAGCCATCCAAGCAGTTGAGTAATCCACCAAGGATGTGGCTGTATGAGTAGCTATCAATGAAATCTGGATTTGCCTGATAGTAGACAAAACCCTCGGCTGAAACATCCAGAAATGCACCAATGAACATCTCCTTCTTGACCTTCTTCCTTCCTTTTTGAGTGGCGGCTCTTCCTTGCTTGCCAAAATCATCAAAAGTTATTGATAGCTTGTAATAGGAGATGAACATGACATCATCAGTTAGACTAGTCAGGCATCGGACCAGGGTTGATTCAATGGCAGTGTCATATGGGGAATCCTCAGCGCCATCCCATTAGTCACTGGCAAAATTGGTAAGAACCCGTATGGAAGCCACCTTCCCATACATCCAGAGCTGCACCATGCGCTCAGACACCCAAATGCCATGGTGCACAAGTTGCTTCCAGACCTGGGTCAAGGGAAGCTTGGGATCCCGCTGGAAGAGGTCAAGCATGATTGGGTATGCCTCAGATATTTGTGACTTGGGGGCCTTCTTGGGCTTCTTGGCTGTCCCAATCAGATTCCCCCTGTTCATCAGGTTGTTGAATTCTTGCATGACAGTAGCTTGTGTAAATTGCAACTGGGTGGCAATCTGTTCCCAGGACAGAACCTGCAGGTTCAGTGCCACAATTTCCTGAAGAATTTGGGCAGTGATGATTTGTTGCTTGGGGCGCTGGGCCGGGGGAGCTGAAGCCTGATTGGCTGTAGGGGGCAGGTTGGCTGGTGGCAAGAAGTTGTTCCAAATCAAGTTTGCCATCCTGATTGGTTGGTTGGTGGGCAGCTTGTGTGGGGGTGTGTACAGGAGCAAGGGCAGAGCTAGACCCTATGTGACTACTGAAAAAGTCAAAGTCATAGGGGTCGGTAGTCAGGTACAGGTCAGCTTTCTTGTTACCTGCCTCAAGGGCTTGGGTATAAACAGGTGCCTCCATGCCCTGAGCCTTGCCTCCATTGAAGCTGGCTTGGCTGCTGGTGCCGTCAAAGATATTTCTTGAAAAAGCCATTGTAAAAAACCTAGGATAAAATCACTAAAAGTAGAAATTTTAAAATTTAATGATTTATTTTTATTTTAATCACCATTTTATATTTGGAAGGTTCTCAAAACCATTTAATACAAATAAGGAGCCATGAAAATGGATAAAATGCCTCTGTTCCTAAATCAGATAGCTGTTGATTGGCTGTTAAACTGTTATTTTTCTATTTTAGGCTGCTCATACTACACATCTTGTGTGAGTTCATTTTTTTGTGCTTGTGGAATCTCGCTTCTAGATTGCTCAAGTTTTATTTCACTTTAGTCCTTCTGTTGGTGCTTCATATGAATCCTGATTGGATTATAATATACTCCGGAACAGCATCCATCCATTTCACTTATTGCTTCAGTTCATTTTGTTTGTGGTTTGAACTACACCGCTTGATGTTTGATATAATTTTGTATAATGGTCTAGTGAAATTTTGTTTTTTGTTTGACAGTTCATTTATTAACTGAAATTTTATAAACTAATTAAATCCTGAATCTTGCGCAACTTGGATTTTATTCAAATCTGAAATCATTTTGTTTAAATCTGAAGTATTTTTGGTTGTCGCCATAGCTTTTAAAAATACTGTACTTATATTTATTTTATTTATCACTAGGAATGAGGACAAGGTCGCAGAAGTGGCAGCTTTTGCGCCGAGTTAGTTCTACAGGGGTTACCAGTCACTGGTAGCCCCTTTAAAACAAATAAATAAAATAATTCAACAGAATATGAATAATTTTTTAAATATCAAAGCTAAAGATATGGAATATTTACCACCCGTGGGTTGCTCAATGTGGCTAAGGGAAGCATACAAAATAGGATCAAATATTAACTTCAAAGAGATGAATGAAATTGGCGGGGATGTCAAGCTAAATCTTTGATGAATACATATATGAAAGCATTCAAAGATTCCCATTCACAGACATCAATGAATATGAAAAAAACTAATAAAAACTGACTTTCAAATAGGAACTGAATATCTAAAAACTGAAATTTTTAATGAAGTATTCAAGGCATTGTCAAATAAAGTTGGGGATGCAGTCCTCGTGAATACATTTAAACCTTTATTAATTTTGTTTGCCGAGGCATGGGGGGCTGATACAAGTCAGGCGCCCCCCAGAACCCTCTTCAAATTCAATCAAACTTCCTATATCAATAGATTAGTTCAAGTATTCAAAAAATTGTGCATGTTCTTGGAAAAATATACCTTGCAAAGAATTCACGCTATGGTATACCTGGGAATCCTCCTTCACTGCATATTAAAACCAATGTCAAAAAGTTGGAGGATGTACCTATTCAAATCAATATATGCCGCTTAGTACTCAAACACCGGAAGACACTGCAGGGGTATAGGACAGTTGAGTACGTCCTGTACAACTCCTTTACATTGGCAACATTGTATGGGTACTACATGCCCCCTGAAAAAACCTATTAATTGATTTGCTCACCCGCCTTCCTTTTATCAAACGTTCAATAACCACCAGGGTACAGGGCGCCATCCCTCTAGCAATCACATCCAGGGTTGTCCACCACGTACAGAAGAGTACGTGGATCCAATTGGATGCTCTAGCCAAAAATTTAATTTTGGGGTATAATTCCCCAGAATAATCACATCCCCTTAGTAATTTGCATCCCCCTAATAAATCATTTTCCCTTGCAACTTAAATTTTATTTTTTTGAAATTTTTTTTATTTTAATATTAAATATTTTTCATTGAAATAGGTAATATTAAAATTTTAATAGTAAAATTTTAATTTTAAATATTTTTATATTGAATTTTTTAATATCTAAATTTTAATATTAAAATTTTAATATTACATATTTCAATATTAAAATTTTTAATAAACAATATTTCAATATTGAATAAATCACAATTAAATAAAAATAGTTAAATTTTGAATATTTAAACTTTAATAGATAAATTTTAAGATTTACAATTGTAATTTTACTTTTAATATTTTAATTTTATTTTAAATTTTAGTAGGTAAATTATAATATTAACATATCTAAATATATTACAAGACATTAGTTATAGTTGCAACCACGTCAAATAATAAAAAATGAGTTAAAAATGTTTTTATTTACTAGCTCATTGGGTACAGGTTCATTTATTACATATACAAACAACAAGAATTGAATTTACCCGCATCATGCGGCCCGCTCCACTTATATTCTAAACAATCACCTGTTTAGAACTCGAATTACCTTTCCCTCATACTGTAAATTCAGAACCTAAACATAAAAAGGCAGGATTGTCAAATCCTTGGTCCAAATTCCAAATCACTTTTGCAGGCAACTCAGCTGAGTGAAAAATAAAATATTCAATAAAATTAACCATTTAATTTGACCTTTTTTGGTTTATTTAAATTGGCAAATTTCAAATCCCTTGAGCAGATAACTCAACTAACAAAAGACAAAGCCCAGCAAACAAATGTGGGATACATGATCAGAAATGTGGAATACATGAATCAAAATTGTGGGATTATAATGTACAATTTAATATTTCCTGTATGTCAAACAAATCATAGACATCATGTAAAACTTAATGAATCTGAAATTGCGAGATTGTCAAATCCAAGAACCAAATTTCAAATCATAATTGCGGTGAATTCAAAATAAATATAATTTATGGGTGTCTCAAAAAAGATGTTGAAGGATCTAGAGTGGATTTGTGCTAATTCTTTTAGGAATCATATGCATTCTCAAAAATCACCCTATTCCATTTTAGAACAGCTAAAATTTAGATGCTTGATTACAATAGATTTTTTTAAAACACTAATAATAAAATAGAATTATATATTACAAACTATTTCTATCGTGTTGCCTTTTCCTTGGTGTGTTGATAGTTCATTTGCTGTTGATAATGTATTGCATTTAATTGGATAGTTTCACCTCCAGCCGCATTGGTAGAAGAAATCAAATTGCCTCCCTGAGACCAACTGTGGTTGTGGAGGCAACTTGATTTCCTATTGCCAAGGCAACTGGAGGTGAAACTATCCAATTAAACGCAAACACATTATCAACAGCAAATAAACTATCAACACACCAAGGAAAAGACAATAGGATAAAAATAGTTTGTAATATATAATTCTATTTTATTATTAGTATTTTCTGAAATCTACTGTAATCAAGTATCCTTAATAGCAATACAGGAATACATAGTGTAGTAAACTGATGGTTTATCTTTGCCCCCTCTCCTTCTTCCTTGAAAAGAAGTTTTGTTGGCTCCTTGGCTATGCCAGGGGCCAAAAAACTTTTAAAAATTTCTGTATCATCAGGAGGGTAGCTCATAAATCATTATATGATTTTGTAGTTGCTATAATAGTGATTTAGAGTACAGAATATTGCATGATTTCCAGTTTAGACAATTTTACATTTCACTTAATTTCATGTCTAAACATGGTTGTTGAGATTGGATTTTCCATTTGATTTTATCCAGAGTGGAGCTTCTTGATTTGGGTTTATTTGTCCTAGTTTCTTACTTTACATCCAATTTGGATTCCAGTTCCTGCAATTAATATCTGAGTTTACTAGTGGCATTCAAAAGTGATTTGAAATTTGATTCATGGATTTGACAATCCTGCAATTTCAAAAAACATAGTAAACTTAATGAAAATGGTTGATGGATTTGAATGCTTCAAATCTGATTTGAGTTAATTCATTTTGTCCATTGGAAATATGCAGTTCAACTTGAACTTTGCAAAGTGTCTATGAGTTTCTGCATTTTAAAAAAATCAAATAAATACACAAAAAACAATTTAATTAAAAAAGGCCATCCCACAAAAGTGATTCAAAATTTGGACCAAGGATTTGACAATCCTGCATTTTTACGTTTAGGTTCTGAATTTACAGTATAAGCAAAATAAAGGATTTTTCCTGCAAGATACAAGCATATGATTTTAGGTATTTTGGTTTATTAGTGATCTTATTTCAATGAAAAAGAATTATAGAGGTCTATCATTAAAATAATATAAAGTACATTACTTTCTTATTAAAGCTATACTATACAATTTTATACTTAATAAAAGATATAGTCTTATATCTTATGTATAATAAGTCACAATATTCAAAGATATCAAGAATCTGCCACTTACATATCATAAAATGAAGACTTGAATATTTTTGTGTTAAAAAGACAGTACTTTCACCAAAAGATGATATATATAGTTCAAAGTTGTATATCAAAGAGAAACGTTTTATACATCTTATTTTACTCTAATAAATATAGTAAAAGATATAGTAGAAGATAATTGAAGGTAAGAAAAGGAGAAGAGAAGAAAAAAGAAAGCCTTTTCTACTTAGGATCAGATTATATATAATCCACCCTCTTGACAATGCAGAAATTTTTTAAAAGTTTTTTGGCCCCCGGTGCAGTCAAGGGGCCAACAAAACTTAAAATTTTTTTGAGGAGGAATGAGAGATGAAAAGGAGAGGTGGGAAAGAAGAAAATTCAAAAGAGAAACCTTCAAAAAAACCCAAGAGCTTATTGCACTTTGATTTAGACACTTCAATTTCTGCACTTTGTTTTGTACACTTTGATTTGGGCACTTCAATTTTATCCCCTGAAATAACATAGGGAAACATAGTACAGTATTATATTAATTTAATATTTTTTGAAATTGCCTCCAAAACACACCAATTTATTAATATTGCAATAAAATAAAAACCTACCAAAAAAACTTTATTTCTTTTTTATATATTTAAATATCAGGTCTTAAAGAATCTACATGAGGAATTTCAAAAGTTTTTATTAATTATTTAAAATTTTATAAGCTTATAAAAAGTGTGACTAAATCTAAAAAGTTAATTTTCAATTTCCTCACTTTTGATTTGAGGAACTTAATAAAACATAATGAATAGAATATTGATTTTTTTGCAAAAATTTAATATTAAGTGGTCCTAGTTTTTTGGTACTTTTTTTGTCATGGCCCAGGCAACTCTACTCAGATAGGCATGGTAGAAAAGAGCGGTCTAGAGCTATGGCTTTCATCCTAAGTCAAACAGGTTGGTTGAGACAGTCCTTTATTTAATACTCACGGGAAGACAGCTGGAATGAGGAGGGAAAGGGGAAAGGAAAGGGAAGGAGATGTAAATATAGGAAGGACAAACTAGGATGAACTAGGATGTATTGGTTGATGCTGGCGTCCTTTCTTCATTTCATGGCGCTCATTTTATAACACTTCCAATGCAAGGTTTAGGAAGGGATTTAGATTTGCATCTAACTGGGGTCACTTTTGTCATCACTCTTGAACTCAATTTATCGCATAAACTGATGCATCTACAGGCTTTAATCACATAAGGAAAGTTGTCAGGCAGATCTGGAGCTTTTAAACGCGGGTTTCATCATTGATTTACGCTCGGTAATTGCTGAGATATGCTTGCATGAATGACATTGTTCATGCAGCTTATCTTCTCATGCAGATTGGTGGACTTGGACCATTTAGGCTAATCACGATTTCTGGTTCCCAGGCTTTGGTCTAGAATTGGGTATGGGACTCATAAGCTATACTCATATTGCAGCTTGTTATTTGATCTATGAAATTATGCATGATATCAATAAGGGCAATGCATGAATTTCTTTGACAAGCTCTTTAGCACGCAAACAGGATTTGTATGCTCAATGTATCCAATAAGTAAAGTGGCTCGAATTGTCTGCAGCCTTCTAATGAATGGTTAAACGTCTTTATCCATTCAGTATTTGCAGAGTTAACATTGATTTGCTGTCATTGTCACAACACATCTGGATTTGATACTTGTCAGGGCAGGCCCTGACATTTTTTGGATTTTGATTTGACTACTTTCTGATTTCTGCACCCATTAAGAAACTATATGTAAATTTTTAAATAAATTTTTATGAGACAAAATTTTATTTTTTAAAAAGAAAGAGCTTATAATACTATTTTATATTAATATTTGAACAAAATAAATTCAAAAATTTGCCTAAAGTTAAAAAAGCTTTTTTTAGCTCTTGATTTCTTTTTTCACATATAGAAATTTTTTTAAAATTTAAATCTTTTTTTAATTTTGATTTGTCAAATATTAAATTGAGGATTTTTTTGCACTTCAACTTTTGCACTTTTGATTTTGTCTCCTCTATTCAAAGGGGTAAATAAATTCTATTTTAAAAGCCAAATTAAATTAAGGTGTGTTTTAAATTGCATCCATTTGGGCACTTCAAACTTGGTTTTTCAATTTTAGCTACTGTCGAGTTAATACTTCTGGGAAGTATAATGAACAAAATAAAGGGGAAGGTTAAGAAGAGAATGATACTTTATTTGATATGAATATAGGATATTATATAGTATCATGATAAGCCACATGCCGTCCATGTACGTCATGGAGGTCATGGGGCTTATCTGAGTAATGTTCCTCTTGAGTCACGAGGCTTAATCAAGTTGTGTTCCATTTAGGACCTGGATTGAGTGATCCCCGTCATAGATGGTTAACTGATAATGGTGCCACCAGTTTATTGACTGGGCGGTGAACCACTCGGTGAGCCGCTTGATGATTTACTCGGGGTGTTAATTCCCCAAGAGGGAGTAATCAAAGATGTTGCGATATCTCCCCCTGGGGTGTCGGAGGCAGAGCCTTGGGAATCTTCTTGAGAGTATCTGGTATACGTGCTTGATATTGATCCAGTTTGGCGTTAGGTACAGGGAGCCTTGAATTTTGTTGAGCTGCCCTTGCCTTACACAAACAAAGTCAGTCATGATGCATAAGTTTCAGTTTGGTTTGAGCTCCAATCCCTTTGATGAGGTAGGTGTTATTGGTCTTCACCTCCATGACAATGCCTGGTCCACGTAACCCTGGGTCTAATTTGTCTTGGTCGTGATTGATGACCCAGATCTTATTTCTGACTTGGAACCTTATTGCAATGGGATTGCTTCCCGCTGAACCCTTTGTTGTTCCATCACTTCTTGGTCTTTTCTGGCTTGTAGTAATTTTGGGTCATTACTGTCTGATATCTTCTTTGGAAGTGGCAGTTGTGGTCCCGTGGTTGTACTGACAAGTGAGGGTTTCTGACCATAGACAAGTTCATAAGGGCTTTTGCCTGTATTGCAATTGACTTGTGTTCTGCAGACCATAAGGGCGGTTGGTAGCATGTTGACCCAGGCTTTTGGATTGTTGGCAGACAACTTACTGAGGGCTTCCACTAAAGAGCTGTTTAGTTGTTCTACGTGTCCATTTGCTTGTGGGTGATATGGGCTGGCTGTGACATGTTTTATTTCATTTTTGGAAAGATAGATATTGGTGTCAATAGCTTTAAGTTCAGTTCCTCCATCTGTGATTAAGAGGTCAGGATTTCCAAATATTGCTATGATCTCCTTGCCAATGAATTGTCTCACATCATTGCCTTTGTGCTCTTTTGTGGCTTGTACTATGGGCCATCTGGTTGCATAGTCAATGGCTGTGATGATGTACTTCTTGCCTTTGCTTTCACCAGGCATAGGTCCCACAATATCCAATGACCATACCTTAAAGGGTTGTGTGATGGATACAGGTACTATTGACTTGGGTGGAGCTTTGGTTCGTGTGTACTTCTCACAGACCTTGCATTGTTCCAGTACCTCTCTGATATCATCTAACATGTTGGGCCACCAGTAGCAAGTCTTGAGATATTCATGCAAGTTTCTGCTACGGGTGTGTCCCAAGTCTCTGTGATAACAGAGGATTGTGTCAATCTTTTGTGTTAATGGGACGTAGGGTACAGTGTCACCATTAGGAAGGATTTGGTGAAGCATACCATATACGTTTTTGAACAGATGTTTGTTCTTGAGGACTTTCTCTTGGATGTCCATTGGTGTGCCAGGTGGGAACCCTTCTTGGAGATTCCCCATGGTTAACATGGGCCATTCAGGGTTGCCATCAGTGCACAGGATGTGTTTATTGTATAGCCTTGATAGGGCGTCTGCAGTAAGCATCTCTCTGCCTGGCTTGTATTCAATTTGCATGGGGTATCTCTGTATGAGACTCATCCATTCAGCTTGTCTTCTTGACAGGTGTTGTTGTGTTTTAAAGAATATCAACAACTTGTGGTCAGTGAGTACTTTGAATGTCTGGGCTCCTTCCAGATAGCATTGCCATTTCATGAGGCAGTGTATGATGGCAACCAATTTCTTATTGTGTATAGGGTATATTTGTTTGCCGTCTGATAGCTTCCTTGATTTACATACTACAGGGAGGAAGTCCTTTTGGGCCGTTTGGATACAGAAAACTCCTCCTATGACATAATCAAAGGCGTCGGTTTCTAGCTCATAGATACCCTCACGGTCTGGGTATTTCAGGATGGGGGCGGTAACCATGCGCTCTTTCAGTTGGCGGAAATGTTGATCTTGTAAAGGTGTCCAGACAAATTTGGTTGTTTTCCCCGTGATGGCTTATAAGGGGTCTGTCAGAGCACCCCAGTCAGGGATGAGCCTGCGTACATAGGATACCATTCCAAGGAAAGTGCAGAGTTTGCTCTTGTTCCTTGGGGCTGGCATCTCTGTTATAGTGTGTATTTTGTCTGGATCCGGCTTGATACTGTCCTTGCTGATGATATGGCCAAGGAATGAAGGTTCAGTTGAGAAGAACTCGCATTTGGATGGTTTAGCAACTAGTTGGTTTTCCTGCAGGGTACAGAGGACTGCGCGGACGTCTTCCCAGTATTGTTGCAGGTTGGAACTGTAAATGATGATGTCGTCCAGGTAGATGATTGCTCTTTTCCCAATATGTTCCTTGAATAATTCATTCATGAAGGTTACAAAGATGCTGGGGGCGTTTGTCATACCAAAATTAAGGACAAAACATTTGAAGGATCCATACTTGGTTCTAAATGCGGTTTTTGGGATGTCTTCAGGATTTACACAAATTTGGTGATATCCTGCTGTCAAATCAATTTTTGTGAAGATTTGGGACCCCCCCAGGGCATCAAAAAGGTCATCAATTAGGAGCAGGGGATACCTGTTCTTTATTGTGACCTTGTTGAGGGCCCTGTAGTCTGTGACCAGGCAGAGGCCTCCATCTTTCTTCGCCACAAAAAAGACAGCAGCACAAAAGGGTGATTTTGAAGGTCTGATGAGGCCTTTCTCGAGTGCTTTGTCAAGGTAAGCTTTTAGAGCGTCATCTTCTTGAGGTGTGAGGCAGTAGATGGGTCATGCTTTAGGCACACTACCTTTTAGGCCAATCTCATGTTGTATGCCCCAATCAGGGGGCAACCTGGATAGTTTTCTTGGAATACGGAGGGAAATTCATTGACCAGCTGGTCCCTAATTGGGTTCTGTTTGTGTTGGATTTCTGTGTTTTTGAAGTGAATGACCTCATATGTACATATGCTCCAATTGATTTTGTTGATGTAAGCTTCTTTCTCTGTTTCCATGATCTTTACAAATATGTGGTCCCTCATGAGGGTGTCAAGGTGTGTTGGGTACATGTGATGGTGGACTTCTCCTTGCTGGATAGTGAGGGTGGCACTGTCCCAGTCAATGTGAGGCTTTTTCTTTCACATCCAATCTAATCCAAGTATGATATCGTATTTGGGGATTGGAATGATGGGGCCACTAATTGTTGTTTGGATGTCTCCAATTTGGGCCCGGAAAGGTTTTGTCTTGTGGGTAACTGGTGTGCTGTGGTTGTCTGCCATGATGACTTTCTTGATGCTACTTCAAATGGTAGGTAACTTCATGAGGTCTGCAAAACTCTTGTTAATGAGTGATTGATCGGCTCCAGTGTCAAATAGTGCTGTGCCCTAGTATCTGCAAAAACATAAAGGATAGGTAAGGAGTTTATTTCCATATTGGGCGGCAAACAGTAGAGGATTACTGGAGGGAACCTGGATCATGGTGATTGAGTCCATGTCCTGTTCTCTGTACAAGTCTTATGAAGAGGGGGAGAGTGGCTTGCCTAAGCACTCCCCTGAGTTTTTCCCTCCTTGTTGGTATCTTTGGTGCTGGCCTGGTTGGCTTGTGCAGTGCAATTCCTGTTTTGAGGCTGGGTACTGTTGGCTTGGTTGTTTTGCTTATTGGGGCGAGGCTCTCTCTTAGCTGCAGGGTTTTCCTTGCGCTTGTTGGTGGCGTGTAGATTGTCAGACTTCTGAGCTGCGTGTTTTCCTTCTAGGAATACATCCTTGAGGTTCTTGCAGCGGGTCATGTCAAACTGACGTCTAATGTGTGTGGGAAGGCCATTGTAGAAGTCCAGGCGTGGTCCAGGTTCATCAAAGTTGATGGTGTTGGGTGCACGGTCACATAGTCCTTCATATGCTGCAATGTATTCTTTGATGGTTCCTGTCATTTTGAAGGTTTGAAGCTCGGTCATAATCACCACGTCCGAGTTCTTCATGGAGAACTTTTTGAGGAATGCAGCCTTGAACACTTCCCAATTTTCCTTCTGGTCAGGATGTTGGGCTAGCCATTCGGTAATGAAGCGTGAAGCAGTCCCTGTGACACAGAGGGCAATTTTGCTGACCCAGAGTCTTTGGGGGTACTCCACTTGTTCGAACTTACTCTCAGTGCTGTTGATCAAAGAGAAGCGTTTTCACGGTGTAGTCCTGCGAAGGCGCCAATCTCAGCAGTATGTAAGCATTGAAACACAATATTGGGTATCTCAGGTTGTGTAGGCGCTGTTGTGGTTGGTGTGGTAGGGAACAGTCTGCGGGTTTTGAGAGTGTTGTACTGGTCAATGGGTACAAGGAGATTATCGTAAATGACAAGGCCTGGGGGGACGTCTTGTCCTACTTTGTAGTCTCTCCAACCGTTAGGGAGTGACATTGCTTGGGTTCTTTTCTTGGGAGGAATTTTTCCTTTGAGTTGGGTAGGTATGGATAACCTACCTGTGCTACCACTGTCAATTTTATACTTCTGGGAAGTATAATAAACAAAATAAAGGGGAAGGTTAAGAAGAGAATGATACTTTATTTGATATGAATATAGGATATTATATAGTATCATGATAAGCCACATGCCGTCCATGTACGTCATGGAGGTCATGGGGCTTATCTGAGTAATGTTCCTCTTGAGTCACAAGGCTTAATCAAGTTGTGTTCCATTTAGGACCTGGATTGAGTGATCCCCGTCATAGATAGTTAACTGATAATGGTGCCACCAGTCTATTGACTGGGCGGTGAATCACTCGATGATTTACTCGGGGTGTTAATTCCCCGAGAGGGAGTAATCAAAGATGTTGCGACACTACTAGTAAAAACATTTTTAAAAAAGTCAAATTTAAGAAAAATATTAAATTTTTTGGGAAAAATTTTTATTGAAAAAAAGTGCAGAGATCAAAAAATCCATTGATTTGGAGTTTAGATCTCCACACTTGGACTTTAGGCACTTGTCCTATCTCAGCAGGTTGTAACCTATGTATATAATTTTGATTATTATACACTGTTCAGGCTTGCTATATTGTCTAAATATTCCATATATCTATATCGAGAATTTAAGCATCGTAGCATATAATTATTTAATAGCTTTCTAAATATTGGAGCCCAATTCTTTATTTGATTTTAGGATGTCTTTCAATTTTTTGGCAAAATAAGGAAGCGATTAATTAAAATAATATTATTCGATTTGGTTCAATGATTTTGATTATGGATGTTTTCAATTTTCACATCTATATTAGTAATTCAATCCGGACATCGATTTGACTTTCCATTGTAACGCTTTTGACAAAGAAGCGTCAAGAGTCTGATTGGTTGCACCAGTTGCAACCAATAAGAGGTAAAGCATGAATAAGAGGAAAGATTTATAAAAGCACACTTTATTAAAGCAATCTTGATTGAGCTTAGTTATCTGCTCAAATGCAAGCTTGGCAATTGAGGTGAAGTTCCTTGCATTTGAATAGCTGCAAGGTTTAAGTCATAATATAAAATCGCATTGGATAAGGAACCAAATCCATCATTTTTATGAATAGAAAATGATCAGGATTACTTCTGGGTATTGCGTTGTTTAACCGTCAACTTCGATTAACTGAAGTTAACTTCATTATTTGATTTACGCAGGTTCGATTTTTTCAAGCGTACCTATTTAGTTGTGGCCATTTCAATGATTGAAAATAGCGTTGATTACTGATGGCTTTTGTGAAGCAGCGGATACTCGAGCAGCCATTTAGTAACAAATGAAAAATGCCCATTCCAATCGCAAATATCAGTCTTACAGCTGCAGCAAAATGTACAATTGCATGATTACTATAATAAAATTACATACTAGTTAAACATAATGCAACCAAGCGGGAATACTTCCAGATTACAAATAAGATGTTGATTATAAATCACGCATACGAAAAGTAATATTTAAAGACTGCATAGTGTGGTATGAAATTCAAGATGAAGATTTTTGGTTTAGCAGCGATTTCAAGTGTATTTTGTGTTTCCAGCAAGAAACAAGCCATCCTTGATCGCTTCGCTGGGAGTGCCAAGGGTTCGTTTCGGCAGGTTGACAATGTTACTTATTTCACCTCTCCTGGCGGTAAATTCAAGTTTCAGCTTGGTAGCTACGTGGACGTACCAAGGCTCGTACAGGCATTCCAGATTGTCAGCGGTTTCCTCGAGAACGCAATTGAGCTACAAAATGGCGTCATAGTTCAAGTAAACTATGGTGATTTCTGCCGCCCAAACTCAATTTGTAAAAGACATGCTCCTGGGGGATTGATCGGGCTATGTAAACCTACCACCAGCCAGCTCAATTCCAGCGCCGGCCCAGTGCTCGTTCCGCATGCTCTGATTCGACAGAAAACCCCAGCAGCCAACCTGGCGGAGGAGTTCGATGTGAGAATGTACATCAAAGATGTGTCCTTTGTGTTTCCAGACCAGTACGGAGACAAGATTAAAGAAATCCAAAACGACATAATGGATATAATCATCCACGAGTTAATCCACGGGCTGGGACTAGGTTCAAGCATTATTTCTGAACTCAAGAAGTGCATTTATAAAAAGGTTGAATGTTCCAATGCCAAGTTCACGAGATCCCTGTTTGACACTTTCCTCCAAACAAATGACACCACCTTCAACCACCTCTTAAACTCTACTGACATTGACAGCCGTGCTCCCAAATACGTTGACCCGGGTATGCAATTGGTTCATTCCAAATACATCAAGTTTCTAGAGCTTCTAAGAGTTGAAAAGTATTCCTTCTTCTTGACTAAAAACAACAACAAGGTATATCTAAATACTATCCCTGCGGGAGGCGGTGACTTTTCTCACCTGGAAAGAACTTACAACGCCACCGCTGACTACTTGATGACCTACTCTTCCGACTACTACGGTGCATTTAAACCCCACTCCGCCAAGGACAAGGATTGGAAAACCTCACCCCTTGGAGAAACTACCATTCAGGTTTTGGAAACCCTTGGATACGCCAGAAACCCCAACCCTGAATTTGAAAAGTCCCAAGCCTTCTTTTATGCTCTAATGTCCGCGTGAATTAAAAGGAAAGGGATACGTTATTGTTTCTTAATAAAGAATCTCCGAGACTTAGACAGCTATTGATACATGTTTTAGCAACTAATATTTATTTAAAGTATGCAATTTAAAATCCAAAAAGTGAGGATTTAAAGAGAAACTCAATCTATAACTTTTTAAAACTATATCATCCAAGTCACTTGTAAGACGATCCTAATTGTTGGTAATTTTAGCCAAGCAATGATGCCAATTATGATGGAACTCACAGATTAGGATTTCAGCAACCAACTCCATAAATTAGCAGTATAAAAATCAATGATGCCAATTATGATGGAACTCACAGATTAGGATTTCAGCAACCAACTCCATAAATTAGCAGTATAAAAATCAATGATGCCAATTATGATGGAGCTTGCGGATATGAATTACCGCTTCCAAACACCATAAATTGGTAGTATAAAATACATTTATATTGGATCAGCAGTAGTCTGGTGATCTGAACCATAAATCAGCCAATGATAAGCACCACAGCGGAGCTTAGTTCATACATGATTCACTGCTGTGCCACTTGGAAAAGTTACAGGTGCTGCGGCGCCGCCTAACAATTGAACTGGGTGCCAAGGCACTGAACTAATTTATGTCAAGCGCTGCCGCGCTAACTGAAAATTATTGCAGGTGCCACCCTACTTTTACATCAAGCGCCGAAGTGCTGGGTTCAAATCCCCATAATTTTGGATTCCCTAATTCAACTGTATTTCTAAGCAGTTGACATGGAGGCACAAACTAAGAAGGATGGGTGATCCTAAAACATACCAAACCCACACTCCATCAAGGGCCACCTATGCTGAGTGAAGCAATTAAATCCCATTAGTTGAAGTGTTTGAAACAACCAAACCCAGATCACTAAATACCCAAAATAAGAGTGTGTTGGAATGTCCTAGAAGATATTGCCAATAGATCAGGAAGACGCTCCCCCAGGGGGTATAAATACATTGCCTATGATAATAATAAAATACCTTTGAATTATCAAAAAGTGCTTCTGCATGATCAGAAGTCATTTCCCAAAAGTAATTATTGATTCTTCTTCCTCTATGTTCTTCTGCCACAATAATAACCATACCCTCACACTTGACAGTATTTGGGACAAGTACTTTGCTCCCTATTACCATTGTAACTGAAACGAGTTGCCCCAATATCCAAAGTGCAACACTAATGATCCAGTCTTTGATTGAAATCAGCATTTTAATACAATGCCTGATAATTATTTTTCAAATATTATCAACCCTTGACTTAATTTCTATTGAAAAATTAAATCATATATTATTCATCCAAAGTCAGCTTCACTATTGCTAGAGTGATGGCATGGCACAAGGTATAAATGGCATTGATTTCCAGAACCCCCATGTGCCAAGCTTATGAGCCTAAAATTCATATTTAATCCTATAACTTATATTTTAACTCTCAAATTACTTTTAAATATACTAGGGAATAAAAATATCTACTGTAGTAGGGTTTAGCTAGTTTTTAACTTTAATTATACCCCCCATAATTATCTGGAGAATAGTTGAGCTTAAATAACAGTTCTGTTTAAAAGAAAGAAACCATAACATCACTTGTGATTTTCAGGGGGTAAGTTTCCTAGCAATTACCCCACCAATCATATCAAGGAGTGGGATAAATACATTGTAGTAATTTTCACAGCTGTTGTGATAGATAAACCAAAGCCATCCCAAAGTACAAGCCGCACACTGAATGAAACAATAATGGCTCAAGATATCAATATCAATATTGAAGGAAAATACCCATCAATATTACATTGTTAAATACCAAAAAAACTAACCAAAACACTAAACTACAGCCATATACAAATTCTTGAGCACACAAATAGACAGCAAAGCAAATCAAACTTGAACACATATTTCCCAGATTTCAACCTGTACTGGGATGTACAACAAACCTGATAAATTATCTCAGTGATTAGACAAGAATATAAGACAAAGATTATACACAGGTTGGGCACCAGGGAGGTACCTCAGATCCAACAAAAACGGCTAATCAGTCCCCTTCATTCAAAACTAAACTCCAAAAAGGAAAGAAACATCACCTCATATAATATAGAAAATTCTGTTAAGAAACATTAGGTGCATATCCAGGGCAACTTTTTAATTAGATCACTTAAATATCGTCCCTGTTTCTTTTAGCAAAAAGCTTAGTAAATATATGAAAAAATATATCTCAAGACTGTTTTTATTAAGAATTGATTACAGCCTTAAAATAGGTTTCAAGTGATATTGAGTTTGCCCTTATTGACACTCAATAACAAGAGCTTATTGCTGTAAAATATGCAGCCTGGGTGCTGATTTCTGCAAATAGTTAGTCTACTACTTCTTTATATTAATACTATACCTGTTGTGGTATAGTGACAGCCTGGGTAAGGACAGAAGAATATAAGAAGATAATAAGACAAAACTGGTGCTTATTTAGATAGTATTGCACTTATATAGTGTGAGGCGGGGGAATTGCCACCAGGGGCAGGGAGGCACAGACAGGAGGACTTCCCTAATGGAGGAGAGTGGATTGGCACAGCTAAAAGTCTACCGCAAGAGAACGACCTCTTCCACATGGCTTTCCTTAAGGAGGTAGATATAAATAACTTTATTGTTCTATTTATAATTGAGGAAGTAAAGCCTGTGCCTTGTGCGCATTTGAAAGGCAAATTGAAGACCCGTTTTAGAGGCATTTTAAACGACTTTATCCCTAGTAAAATTAGGATGCAATAGCGCAATTGCACAACTGTTCTGTTGCTCAATTCCTAGATAGACAACTTAATGTCTAATCCATTCAATCTGCAACATTTCCCTCCACTGGATTAGACAACAGGGTCAAGAATGGCTTGGCGTCTCTAGGTAGCGGCTATGGTGTTGTGGTCAATCATATGTCTTGTTAGGTGGGGGTTTGTTGCCCAATCCTTGGTCATTGGCTTTGCGGATCTGTAGGTAACCCAGTTGTGTTTCTTGGCTGTCATTCAGGTGGTAGAACAGTTGGTGCGGTACTGGAAGAGTCTTGTCAGTCTCCAATAAACGCCTTATTCTTTCATTCTTATTCCTCATACTTTGGTGCAACACTATTGCAAACAGGACAACAACCCATGGAATTTTTTAATTGGGCTTTTGGTTTTTTGGGTTGTTGTCCTCATTGGGCCTTACTCTTGGTCACTAGGAGCAGCACGCATATACTGAGTGTGTACTCTAGTGATCAATTGCCCAGAATGGGGCTCCTTAAGGGTGTAGGAGTTGGGGCCAGTCTTCTGGATAACTTGAACTGGGCCTTGCCAAAGGGAGAAAAGTTTGGATTTGCGGCTGTACCCTTTATTGCTGAAGAAGTAGACTGAGTCTCCTATCAGGTAAGTGGGTAGGGTGGGGCGTTTGGATGCAGCTTGTTCTAGGTCCTGCAACTTATGGTTTAAGTTTTTGGTGTAGGCCTCTGATTGCAAGCAAGTAAGAGTTTGAACCAGCTTGTTGAGGTACACCTCTGGGGACACAGCCAGGCTGGGCTTTACCAAGGAATATAGTAAAGGGGGAAGTCCTGGTTGCCAGCCGTAGAGCAGTTGGAAGGGCAGCTTGCCAGTGGCACAATGGTACCCAATGTTGTATGCAAAGGTGGCCGCAGGCAGGAAGGTATCCCATTCAGTCTCATGTTGGTGACTGAGCTTCTGGAGTATCTGGACCAGGCTCCCATTAGTGCGCTCTACCATGCCATTTGTCTGTGGGTGATAAGGAGTGGATAGTGTCCCACAAATTCCCATCATTTGGTTGAGGCGGGGATGATATAACTGGTGAAGTTGGTACCATTGTCTGTCAGCAGAATCTGGGGGCAACCATGTTTGTATATGATATTCTCCAGGATGAACATGGCTGTCACCAGTGCAGATTGATTGGGAATTGCCTTGGCCTCTACCCATTTAGTCAGATGGTCAACAGACACAATGATGAACTTGTTGCAACTATTGGTAGCTGGCAGGGGGCCCACTACGTCAATGGCTACAGTGTGGAAGGCAAACCCAGGGCGTACAAGTCTGTGTTGGAACTTGACAACCTTAGGTCTCTCAATGTTGCAGTCATGACAGTTGGCTAGCGTATCTACTACGTCAAGTGTGCATTCCTTCCCAGAAGCAGTGCTGCTGTAGCAGAGCTAACGTCTTCTGTATGCCACCATGGCCAGTAGTCTTGTGAGCGGCCACCACTGAGTCCATGCGTAGGGATGGGCGTATGTAGGGTAGCCAAGAGTCTCCACAAAGATTCAGGAGTTGTCCCTTAGAGGCCTTGGTATCAACAGTTAGCTTCTTGAGAGCTCTCTGTATCTCTACCGGCTCCTCCCCCCACAAAGAAGGATCCTCCATAGGCTTGTCATAGAGAATGTCAGCCATGGGGGATACTAAAGCAACAGTGGGAAGGCAGGAGAGATAGTCAGCATTCTGGTGGGCAGCTCTGGCTCAATGAATGATTTTGTAGTCATAAGCCTGAAGTTTAATGGCCCAACACGCCAGACGTCCTTTGGGGTCCTTGAGGGTCTTCAGCCATTGCAAGGAGGCATGGTCTGTTACAACTGTGAAATGTAATCCATGGAGATAGACTCTGAATTGTTGGTAGGAGTATATCACAGCCAGACGCTCTTGTTTGGTGACAGTGTAGTTCCTCTTGTGAACATTAAGCGTACACAAACAGTATCCAACAGGGTGTTCAAGTCTGTTGGAGTCCAGTTGGGAGAGAACACCTCCAATTGCAGTCAGACTAGCATCTGTATGAACCACAAAAGGCTTGGCAAAGTCAGGGTAGGCCAGTACGGGGGCTGCAGTCAGTGTTCCCTTGAGAGTATTGAAGGCAGATTGGCACGCTGGGCTCCAGAAGAATTCCTTATCAGCTCAGCAAAGCTGAAAAAGGGGGTTGCCCAGGGATGCAAAGTTGAAGATGAAGCGGTGGTAGTACCCAATCATCCCCAGGAAGACCTGCACTTCCCGCTTATTGGCTGGGATCTGCATTTGCTCAATGGCTTCCACCTTCAGAGGTACAGGGCAGAGTCCATCTTGGCTAATGATGAACCCCAAGAACTCAAGGTGCTCCTTGAAGAAGTTGCACTTGTGTGGCTTGAGCTTGAGATTAGCTGCAAGTAACCTCTGGAAGACTTCCTCCAAGTGTTGTAGGTGATCATTAAAGGTTTGGGAGAACACATTGATGTCATCCAGGTAGACCAAGACACTGGTGAGTTTGAGGTCGCCCATCACTGTATCCATAGCCCGTTGGAAGGTAGCTGGGGCATTGAACAGACCTTGAGGCATCCTTGTGGGTTGGAATAGCCCTTGGTCAGTGATGATTGCACATTTTTCTTGATTGGCAAGGGGTAGGTCAATCTGCCAGTACCCACTGATAAGGTCCATGGCGCTGAAGAACTTGGCGCCACCCAGTTGGTCCAAGGTATTGTCAATACAAGGGAGGGGATATGAATCCTTCTTGGTAACAGCATTCAGTTAACGGTAGTCAATCACCACACGGTTGCTGCCATCCTTCTTTTTGACAATCAGGAAAGGGGAAGCCCAAGGGCTTTTACTGGGGACCATTAAGCCAGATCCCAATAGCTTCTGAAGCTCCTTGTTAGCCACAACATGATTGGCTTGACTGCACTGTATAGGTCTGGAGAAGATAGGTGGACTGCCTTGGGTGTCAATATGATGAGCAATATC
This sequence comes from Entomophthora muscae, assembly GCA_014839935.2. Taxonomy (NCBI): domain Eukaryota; kingdom Fungi; phylum Entomophthoromycota; class Entomophthoromycetes; order Entomophthorales; family Entomophthoraceae; genus Entomophthora; species Entomophthora muscae. Next base: position 141,262 of record QTSX02003573.1, on the reverse strand, counting down.
TGCAGCCTTGCCTAGGTCATAATCATCCTTGGCAAACACATTCTTATACTGGGCAAAGAGATCCATAGCTTGATCCTTCTGCTCTTTGGAGGGGCCAGATAGGGAGTTGCAGCTTATGACCAATAGCATCAGTGGTTGCTCACAGGGTAGACCCAACTCAGAGAAGTCAGCAAAGGGGGCAGTCTCCTGCAGGTTGTCATGCTCTTCCAGCCGTATATAAGCCAGAAGTTGGTGTTTGGAGACAACCATAGCTTCACAACTCATGTTGGCCAAGAGTATGAGTACCTCCTTCTCACTTGGCATGAGGATGCCTGGTGCAACCCATGGTTCTAGTCTGGATGCATTAGGGATGTCAAAGATTTCTCCATGAGTGCCAGCCAGTAGAGCCAGCAAGAGGCCTGTATTGTGGATCACCTGAGAGCCAGGTGGGATAGTCACATTACAGGAGGCGTAGACTGGGATACCCTTGGCTTCCCCAATAGAGAGAGGTAGCACCTTGACCTTCTTACTACACAGCGTATAAGCAACTGAAAGCTCTCCATCAGTGTACTCCAGATTGATGTAGTGCAGATGTTTGAACACTTCTTCCAGAGGTTCCAGGTGTTTGTTATAGATTCAAGAGAAGACATTAATGTCATCCAGATAGACCTGGGCACATGAGGGCTTAAGGTTCCCCATCACAGCGTCCATAGCTTGTTGGAAGGTGGCTGGGGCATTAGAGAGACCCTGAGACATCCTGGTAGGTTGGAACAGCCTTTGGTTGGCAAGGATGGCACACTTCTCTGGGTCATCTGGAGGGGGATTAATCTACCAGTAGCCAGGTATCAGGTCCATTGCCAAGAAGAACTTGGATGTGGGGACCCAGTAGGCAAGATCATCTTGCATTCTCACAGTGAAAGAATCCAAAGTTTCTGATTGAAAGGCAAAGTCAACCAGCAGAGGGGCATCATAAAGCTCTGTTGTAAAGGAACAACAAGTGCCAGGGTCAGGCACAGGCTTGTCAGGGGGTAGAGGAATGGGGGGAGAGGAGGGAGGTGAAACCACAAATGCAGCCAAGGATTTCTCCTTGTCCTGGCTGCTTAGTAGTTTTTTGAGTGATCCTCAGAGTACTCCTCAATGCCAGAATCATCAGTAAATTCTTCCTTGCTCTGAATAGCCTGAGGTTTAGTTGCTTCATAACCATCAGGAGTGATAAAGGGATTGCTATCAGGTTCCCAGGGAGACTCCAGGGTACCTGCTGAAGGTGCAATGAAGGAGAAATCCTCTTCATTGCTTCTGTGACAGTGGTGGTAGTCAGGAAGGGGCAATGTAGTATGGATCTTCTGAGAGGGGGAACTATCAGCTTTATCATTATCATGCAATCCCATTAGAGTATCAGGGGTACTAATTGCTGAGGCATCTTCAAGGTGCTTGCTTAGTTGGTCCTGAAGGGAGTCAAGGAGAGCACGTTGAGCATCCAACTCATCTAACCACTCTTCCTTTTCCTGAAAGGCCAGAAGTAATTCCTCTTCATGAAATCCCATCCATCTCTCTTGAGCCTTTATAGTATCCTGAAGAGCAGAGAATCCCATGGTGCAGCTGTTATGGCTGTCTTCTGGCTTAGGAGTTTTCTGTTAATGATCATAGAACTCCAGGGCAACATGCTGATTCATCTGGGTGGGTACCAAGGAAGAAAGTACATGTTCTATCTTGCTCATCCATAGAGCCATTCCAGAGTGGGAGTGAACAGCTTCTGATATATTTTGAGCAAGGTTTGGGGGGAGAGGGGCCAGAGCAGCTAACAGTTTGGAGGGTGCCAGAATTAAGGGAGATTCTATTAGGAGAACAACCAGAAGAAGAAGGAGGAGAATATTGACAGCATACTTCCTTCACCAATGCAGGCTTCAAGGAGCAGGAGACGTGGTTCATGCCAGCTGCTTCAGCCATGGAGTCAGGCTGGATTGGTATCAAGGAGGTAAGGGCTTTTTCAATGGAGTTCATCCAGGAGATCATACTTGACTGGGAGCTGGCAATTTCCAAAAGTTGTTGGCAGTTAGGCAACCACTGGCTTAGTCCTGGTTGACCATAAGAAGAGCCTTGGAGTCTACCAGATAGAGAACCAGAAGCATTGAAGGTTGATACTGGAGTGGGTTGGGCAGAAGAAGCCGCAGGTATAGACAAGGACATCTCTTCCTCCACAAAAACAAGGCCGCGGGGGTAGGAAGAGAGAAAGCTGTGGTTTGTAGAAGCCATGAGCGCTAATGCCGTAAAATATGCAGCCTGGGTGCTGATTTCTACAAATAGTTAGTCTACTACTTCTTTATCTTAATACTATACCTGTTGTGGTATAGTGACAGCCTGGGTAAGGACAGAAGAATATAAGAAGATAATAAGACAAAACTGGTGTTTATTTAGATAGTATTGCACTTATATAGTGTGAGGCGGGGGAATTGCCACCAGGGGCAGGGAGGCACAGACAGAAGGACTTCCCTAATGGAGGAGAGTGGATTAGCACAGCTAAAAGTCTACCGCAAGAGAACAACCTCTTCCACGCGGCTTTCCTTAAGGAGGTAGATATAAATAACTTTATTGTTCTATTTATAATTGCGGAAGTAAAGCCCATGTCTTGTGCGCATTTGAAAGGTGAATCAAACACCCGTTTTAGAGGCGTTTTAAACGTCTTTATCCCTAGTAAAATCAGGATACAATAGTGCAATTGCGCAACTTTTCTGTTGCTCAATTCCTAGATAGACAACTTAATGTCTAATCCATTCAATCTGCAACACTTATGGTGTCAAAAGCCAAGAGAGTGGGGATAAGGCTACCAGTTTATACACCCAGCACTTTAAATCCACCCAAGAGGGTAAAGAGCTGTATGATCATGTCATTGGAAAAGGTGTCCTATTGTTTGAACACACCCAGAGACCATCATCAATCAGGGTAGTCACCTATCCTGTGCACAAGAAGACATTGATCCCCATCTATCCTCACCAACAAAGACCCTGTGGCATCAACTGAACCCAGCCAATTAGCCTCTGTCACATCTCAAAGAACCAACTTAGTACTGCATCCAAGAAAGGCCAAAAATTGTCATAAATCAGTCTATTCAGGAGATTATAGCCCTGGACACAGGTGGGATGAAATTTTGGCCAACTTCAGAACACCAAGTATTTACTTAGGCAACCATGGTGAGGGAGATCCAAAGAGCTTTCAATAAGGGAAACCCCATCAATGTGAAGCCTGAAGGCTCTAAAAAGACGTCCTGTGTACAAACACATATCTTATTATGATGTTGCCATTTCAAGATGAGCTTGGATTCAAGCTCACTCAAATCAGATAAAAGCTCATTAATCATAATATCTGAGTATCTAGGAAGGGGTTCCAGGTGGAGATGCACATTGCTGTCATATTGTTATAGCTGCTATCCAACCATTTTTGAGTTAACTGGTAAAGTCCCTAAATACACTGTATAGTCCAGAACTGATGATTTTTTTGGATGTCTTCCCTTACCAACTGGTGATGTCATAGATATTGTACTTTACTACAAACAAGACATAAATCATCAGGGATTCAGCCCCTAAAAAGGCCTCAATAACACAATTGGTAAAATAAAACCCCAAGCCAATGCTCTGGGGCATTCTTGGCCGTTTTTTATAGAAGGGCTAATTTTATTTTGGACTTTTGTTGCACATGCCAGTGAAAACATAGAAAGGTCTTTCTTAGAAGCCATTTGTGGCATAAAAATCAACATGGGCTAGCTATAAAATCTTCCTATATCATTAGATGAAGGTGATAAGGTTTTACAGGATGAAATACAAGAGGAAGGCTCCAGTGCTTCACCTACTCCCAGGACATCCAGATGCTCATTTTTCAGATATCATATTTTTCCATACTAGAAGTATAGCCAGAGACAGGGATACTGATGAATGTTTCTATCTATATCTGGATCTAGATGGCTAAAATGACCTGCTTTCCTAGAAGTTTTAACCAATATCTTCTCTGGATTGGTATTAGATAACTTTGAATAGAGGGGATGATTGCTGCAACCCTTGCCTGTCCCTCCACCCTCTTTCTTCCTTCCCCACTGATGACAGAGGAGCAGAACAGATATCTGCATGATCCAGCAAGAGTTTATGAAAGTTGACCTTTAGCCTCCTATTCATTGACCCAACCCCTATCATATAATTCTACTTCCACTGTGCCAATCCAGGGAGCCAATCACTGATAATTGAGCCTCTTTGTCAGGGAACCAACCCTGACTGGCCGGCTTGCTAGCTTTTGGGAACTGGCAGGTTGCAGACTGGGTGGGCTCGGCCCACCAAAGGATTGATGCTAACTTAATGAGGTAGGACATTGACTTGTCCACCCACAACCACGGACCGGCGGCGGGGACAATAGTATCAATTATTCCCGTGAGAGTAATGTATACAATTCCAAAAAGCTTATTGGTATGGTCCAGGGGGAGTTTGGCGGCAGAGGTAGGCATTGGTTTGGGGGTGGCAGGTGGTTCCATGTCCATTTGGTAGGCAGGAAGGAAGTTGTATTTATCTCTGAACAGGCAGGGTTTGGTAACATACCAAGGGCCTTCTCGGTTGTATCTGGTTAACTCTGTAGTTCTGGCCAAGAGATCCCGGGCTAGTATGTTGTTGGCGGTGTAGTCCTTGTACTCAGGCTTTAAGGGGTACTCTGTGAAATAGACAGGACCAAAGGGAGCACTGGGCGGGCGGTACGTAGCTGGCAGGCTAACAGGGGGGTCAGATGATCTTTGATTAACTGGAAGATGACAAGGATAAAATACGGCAATAATTGGGGAAACCAATATCTCATAACCTTTTTTAAATGACAATGGGGGTTGATCTTGGCCTGGCAGGTATTTATCCCACACTGCCAGGCTTCACTTCCTGGTCAGGTTTTCTGGGCTTGGGCAGGTTGGCATCAGGGGTCTCAGATGGCAGTGTGGCGCTTGGCACTGGCAGTTTGCCACTGGCCACTTTGGGATGAGAATACTTCAAATCCTTCTGTTTGTCAATTTGAGTATTGGGTGCCTCCTTGGGTTCAGTGCCTCCCCTGGGACTTTGGGGGAGTTTGGAATAACTCTCATGGAGAAAATTGCATATTTCACCAAGCAAACTGCTGGTGTCAGGCGTTGGCACCTCAGGGAAATTCTCGGCATCTTGCACTGGCAGTTTGCTTTCAGAATCCTGCGGGACAGCTAAGGGTTTGGGTCCTGGCGGGCTGGAAGGCTGGTAACAACTTTATCAAACAGTAGTGGGTTATTGGGTTCCTAGCCCATGGGTCTGGTGGTCTGCAAAGGGTTCAACTCTGGTTCCATATTTTGAGATTTAGGAGCATCTAAATTGTCATTCCTGACACTCTTTGGGAATATGCAAGAACCCAGTATAAATCCCAACCTTCTCCCCTTTCTGCAACTTTTTTTTCAACTTGGATTAACTTTGAATCCCTTTGAAACAAACCTTGAACCATGTTTTATTATTTTATCTACTCCTGGCTATAGCCTACTGCACACCAGGGGTAGACAGACCCCTTTATGGCAAATAAAGCATCTTTTATGCTGGGCAAAAAAGTAGATTTACATAAGGCTGGGCAAAAAGATGCCCCAATAATCTACCCTAGCCTAAGAATCAGCCAAGCAGGAGCCCTTTTCAATTAGAGGATTTATGCTGTTTATGGATCTGGTCTGCAATGTCTTTATCTGGGCAGGAGACAACTGGATGCTAAAGGGTACATACCCCCATTCTAGATTCTGAATAGAAGTTAATTAGCTGCAACTGTAAATTTAATCCCCCTTTGCCCTAATAGATCTATCTTTCCCCAGCAAGCCAAAAGTCTTTCTCAAAATCCTGTGAAGCCCTTAAATATTTTGCAGGATTTAGACCACAAAGTTGATGAGATATTTGTATTGGCCTACCCCTCTAAGGTTTCTTAAGTGTCCCCCAGCTCCATAATAGTGTTGGAAGAAAAAATTATTGAACTATATTGTTTTCTGGATCAATGTTGCCCAAATTGAAGTTGGTTTGCTCCAGCTAGCCCAGTTGCACATAAAACCTTTGAGTTTTCCCATAATTTGATGTTGCCTGTTGTGTTCTGAGGCGCAGCACAGACACACAACAGGGAATGCTAGCCTTAGAATTGGATTTTTACTAATTCTTGATTAGATGGCAGTAAAGACTATGCAATTACCTCGTGGCCCTAAATGAATAATCTCTACTAGTTGTGGATAGTGAGAGGCGCCAAAGTTCTTGAAAATACAAAGACAAAAATGTGAATATAACTTAATTTTTATTGGTGAAAGTGAAATAGGATATATACTGTGTAGCTTTACCACAAAACAGTATATGTAGAGTAGGATCACTTGCCACCAGTATTAGTGGGGCAAGAAAGTTGCAGGGAATCAGGAAACCAAACATTTAAATTTCCCAGTTTAGAAACAGACTCATTTTGAGGGGCAAAAGCAAAAGCAAGTGATTTTCCCTCAAAATAACCCATCAAAGGCAAAATTAAAACAGTGTATATAGCGGTATTCACAACATTGTCTCCCATAACAAAACTGTTTGAAAGTCTGTGGCTAATTAGGTGAAGTTTGGAAAGTATTTTGAATCCTTTTGACCCCCCAGCACTGGGTTACAAAAATCACCTTGTGACTAATTAGAATCTGCCTAATCCAGCGCCCCATAATGGAGCACCTATTTTTAAAATGCTCACTTAAAAGAAAAAACAATACCCTCTTGGGTCCTTTTGTCTATTCTTATAATTAAAGCTTTAAATTTTCAAATCTATAATCAATAGAAGCCTCCCCTCTTTAAATTCTTTCCCTTGAAAAGATTCTTATTTTTCCTTCTCCATCCACCCCTGATGGACTCCTGCCTCTTCTATAAGATCTCTAGGGTATTTGTTATTATTTTCTGCCTGTTGTTATATATTTTGGTTTTGAATATGAGTTTTAGCTCTAGATTTAAGATAGTAACTTGCTTAAAAGCTTACTTTAAGCCTTTTCTCTTTGCCTCTAAAGCAAAAATCCAACTCTGCTGCCACCTTCTGTAAGGTCTGAAGGCTTGGGGTAAACTATTGTAAACTAAGGCCTTTAAACCAAGAATATTTATGTTTGTCAAGTATAAAAAGTTAGTCAAGGTTTGCAACAATAACTGCACTAAGGCTCCTAATGTAAGAATAATGTGGCAAGAAGAACTGTTTAAAGATAGATGATGAGGATAAATAAAATAAATTTTCAACTGCTTTAAATTACCAAGCCAAATTGGTAGGAGGGGCTGATTAATTTTGCGCCTAAATAAGTATAGCAGAACACCGACATGAGCATGGAAATGAGGACCAGCATTTTGAGAGGTAAATCAGAAAACTATGATGGTTGCAAAGCCAGGTACAGGGCGGGCCACTGCACAGTGAGGGACTCCATAGCAAACGTCAGAAAGGATGTTATTAGACTATCAACAACTGGGACTAGAAGGCCCAAGTGGTCAAGCATAATGGGGGCTTGGGAAATTGGATGATTTTATTTTCTCAGTGATAATAAGCTATCTAGAAACAAGTTTCTAGAATGGGATAGGGGAAGTCTTAATATGCTTCAGGATGGGGGTGGTGGGGGTTGGCAACATCTGATTAGTTGGCAAGAATATTTTCAGCAGTGGGAGGACCAGCATTGGAATTTGAGTCAATGTCATCATAATTCAAAAAATTCTGGTAACCAGCGGGTTGAGCGCTGCCACCTCCAAATAGTGTATAACACATAATTTTCTTGTCATAATTATTTGGATAAAAATAAGGCAGACCCATATTTTCAAGGGCTATTTGGGCAACCCAAGCTTTGACCCATTTTTTTGTCAATAACAGCATTTAAGTCATCTATTTCTATCAAGGGTTTGGCAGCAGTTCTTTGCTGGTTTCTGGTTTTTTGAGGGCGCACTATCCCTTCCATCTGATTTTCTACTGTAACACCTAACAGCTTATATGAAGTGAAGTAGGGACTAAGGCACTTTATTAAACCTAAGTAAACAAAATAAAGACCAGTCTTAATGACTGAAGATTTTGTTAAAAATTCAATTTCTAGGTCTGGGAAGTAGTCAGCACTAGCTGGGGGATTGAAGCTGTCAACAATTAAAGTGTGAGTACCACTATAAAAATTGTCTAACTGATGAAAGAGATAGTCAAATGGAATCATGAAAACAAGAGGGAAAGATAAGAATAAAGATTAAGAGAAAACACAAGCCACAAAACCTAACAAGTACCTTTTTAGGGTGCAAGTCAAACAATCTCAACTTATTGTTGAGACTGGAAAACTAAGCCTTTTTATTGAGCTTGGGAAAGTGAGGTGCAAATCTGAAATAATGAGGTTAACCTAAGTAGGTTAATGGTATCTGGTAAAGGAGACAAGGTTTGGAAATACACATGGCTTAATGTTAACTTAAAAAAGTTAAGCTTTCTAAAGGGACACCATAAGGAAAAAGAAAGTTACAGCAATTGATAGTCATTGTCAAGCAAGCAAAAAGGAAAGGAAAAACTAGGCCCAAAGCTTGAAAACACATAATCAAGTGTATAGTGAAAGGTAAAGAGCCAAAAACCAGATTACTTACTTCTGCGTGTAGATCCCGGGTTTGAATCCTGGGGAAGAAAGGTAAGAGGGGTTTGAAATTGATGCTAACCACCATTAGGTTATAAAAGGTCTTAGGAAACCCCAAATTTGGATCCAAAAGGTGGTAAATTCAGGGAAGAAAGGGGAGAGCATGATGCAAGGAAAATAAAATGACAGGGTAATCATGGATAAGTTTGAAAGGTCATAAACTCAGATAAGAGTGGCTAAAAGAATAGCAGCTATAAAGAAAGGTGAATCCTGACACCTTCACTCTTATTTTACTCATCCTGCAGCCCACTCAACCTTAAGCACTGGGTTTATAATTGATCAGTATAATTTTAAAGTAAAAACTAAAATTAAGGTTTTTGGTTTTCTGGTCTTCCCTTTTCCCTTTGCTTGATAGGATTCCACTGGGACTTCAAAAATGCTGGCCCCACTCATAAAGTTAGTTTTTTATTTTGTTTCCTGTCTAACATTGCTATGGTATAATTCCCCATATCTGAAGAGAAGTTTGAGCTCCTATGTAATCAAAATTGGGAGAAAATCTATGAGATTTGGTGGTCAGGTTAGTAGGAAATAAAAACATGCTCTCAACCACAATAAATTTGTAGTTCAGCAACAACCAAAGGTTGTCACCAAAAATTCCTGGGATACCAAGGGGGAAGAATCAACTGAACATCAAAAAGCAACAGACAAAACCAAATGGTCAGAGTTACTAACAAATTTCAAACATTATTATATTAGAGAATGATAATGAAGGTTTTTTACAACACTTGCATTCATTTAAGGGATGAGATAAAAATTAGGAGGTAGATCAAATGTCACAAAACTAATCAACTAATGATATGAGGGGATATGAGTGCATTTCTTGAGGCAGGAAAATTTTGAATGGTCAGAATTAAAAGGAAAACTAACTCTGATAAAATAAGGGGCCTGATTTAGATGCAATTACCACTGCTGTTATGCCCTGCTCCAAAAGGCAGGCTTTCTAAAGGGGTTTAACATCTAAGCGTTAGAAAGCATGCTTAAAAATTTGTGTTTATTAAAATGAAGGATTCAGAATTGTAAATCATTTTTATTATTATATTAATTACCTTTGGTTTTGCCCACTTTTTGCTTGGTTTCACAATGTTTGAGTCTTTTTTTGCTTCTTATTCAATTTTTCTATAGTTTTTACTCTAAGACTGTTAGAGTAGATTCATGCTTTTTCTTACTGCTGACATAAACTAACCACTTAAATTTACCTCCCAGCTGCATATATTTGGGTTTGGGCTACCAATCCTTCTGTTTCTCCTCCCAATATTTTTACTCCATGATATTCATCAGAGCTGTTGCTACTTCTTGGCACTTGTTTCATTTGCAGATCACTGATAGCTGCTAACACCAATTTTTATATAAATAAAGAGCTTTATATAAGTAGGCTTTAAGCCAAAATTCTAAGTGATTTCTTCCCTTCAATCTTTGTCAATTTTCAACTTTTTTTAAATTAAAGAAAAAGAATGGATACAACAAGTATATTTCTTGTTTTCTAAAAACTTTCATTTTGAACTAAGAAAAGTTTTAATTATAAATAATCCCAAAAAAATAAAAAGTAAAAATCTCAAATTTTTAAGGATTCTTTTAATAGTTATATATATCAATTTGATGATAGAGATTATCTTAATATTGAAATTTCTTTAGTAACTAATAGATCATTACTAAACACTTTATTTTATCTTCTTTGTTTGGGGTTTTTAAACTCCATTACATCTTTTGTAACTCATAACAAGTTTTTAGACAGTTTTTTTAAAGTTATGTTATAAACTGTTCTTACCTTTTTGTATCTCTTAAACCTTAATCCAACTGCTTTACACGCCATAGTTTACAACCTTGCACCATTATGGGCAAGACCTTGCAACTGCTTCTGGATGCTCTTGCACATGATATTTAACTAGGGGTGTCTCTTGGGCAGGTTAGGTGGGGTATCTTTAGAATAATTCCACAAGTATTAATTTGAGGGATTTTCTTGGACTTATTCAGTAAATTTTTGGATAAATATTTAAACAAAATTTGATAGAGGTCCTCAATCATTCAGTGGGGATTGGAGTGGGGGCCTAAGGGGAGGCCTAACTTTACAAGTGCCTCATCAGCTTCTGTATGTTCTAGATGAATTGCACAGCCAGGATTGTGGAGTGATGACCAAATAGGACTTCTTGGGGAAGATTAGTGCATAAAATATGACCCCCAAGCCTCAAATCTTGTGGTTCAGCCTTCCCATGTAGCTTCTGTCACTTCTGGGTAGTTCTTTGATCCCAAGCCTGTCCATGTAGACTCCCCCTTCAGGAAGAGACCTCCTTGGGACTATTACCCTGTGTTATTATCCAGTATGACGCCCATGTCTTTTTTATTTTGCCTCTTCCCACATCTTTCTTTTAGACCCTGCTTCAATAAGACATTATAGTAGCCCACTATACTGTAAAGTCAGAACCTGAATGTAAAAATACGGGATTGTCAAATCCTTGGTCCAAATTAGAATCACTTTTGCAGGATGGCCTTTTTTAATTAAATTGATTTTTTTATTTTTTTATTTGAATTTTTAAAAATGCGGGAACTCATAGACACTTTGCATAGTTCAAGTCAAACTTCACATTTCCAATGGACAAAATGAATTAACTCAAATCAGATTTGAAGCGTTCAAATCCATCAACCATTTTCATTAAGTTAACTATGTTTTTTGGAATTGCGGGATTTTTAAATCCAAGAACCAAATTTCAAATCACTTTTAAATGCCACTAGTAAACTCAAATATTAACTTTGGGAAATGGAATCCAAATTGCATATACAGTATGCATACTAGGAAACACCAACCTAAATCAAGAAGCTCCACCACAACTAAAATCAAATGAAAAATTCAATCTTGATAACCATGTTTAGACATAAAAAGTGATTAAACTATAATATTATCCAAACCCGGAAAGTATACAATATATACACTTCAAATCATGGATATAGAAAGTCTGTTACTATTCAAGGCTAAATCAAGAGAAAACAACTACCCAAAAACTAAAATAAAATCTAAATAAAACACATATTTAATCTAAAATATATTTATTTTATTTTTATGGGCATATAATCACATTATCAACCAGCTCCTGCACCAGCCCACAGGGCAGCCTGTCCATAAGGGCGTCCCAGAGGGCCCAAGAATAGACCCAGAACCCAACTCAAGGGGAGTAATGCCAATACACAGGCCTCCCAAGGCTTCAGCGCCAGTCAACCACCTCCTGTATCCCAAGCCAGATCACACAGCCTGAATCCTAGACAGAAGCCGCTCTCAAGGCCTGCCACCAAAGTCTCCTATACCAGGGTCACTGAGAACACTGAGGTTACTTACACCTCCACCGTGTATCCAGTTGTCACCTGGCCCGTCACTCTGGATCCAAGAGTTGCCACCTCATGCTCCTGCATTTTTGACACATCTTATGAGCCTTTAGCCACCACTGTTGAGCCATTTGCGCCTGTGATGTATTCCACCATTGATGGCGCCACCACAAGAAAGAGTGATCCCACCTTCTACACAAAGGTCCCCATCCCCTGTGTTGAGCCTGCTAGCCAGGATGCCGCGGTACCTGCCAAGGGCTGGCATCAGTTGATGGATAGTGAGTGTGAAGCTCTCCTCAACTGCTTGAACAGGGGAATGGCAGTTTGGGATATTGTGTCCTGATTTGGTGTCACGGCCAGATATATTAGTGATATCAACACCAAATATGGCAACACTGGGAAAATTGCCAGATCCAAAAAAGCTAAGCAGCAGCCAAAACTCTTGCAGCCTGTGCATATTGACGCAAAAAACAGTGGGTAGCCAAGGATTGCCACCTGGACATACTTGCTGTCCAATAAATGCTGGCCACAGAGTTTGGGCTTTCTGTCTCTAAAACCCTTGTTTACCAAGCAATGGTTGATTTGGGCTTATTGTGGAAGGTCCTCGGAGTTTCTCTGTACAATAGGAACAGTGAAAAAACAATTGAGGATTGACACATTTATGCCAAGACCTATCTGGCTCTTAAGCAGACCAGTAATGTCCAGTTTTTCTATATCAACAAATCAGGCAAGTTCCTAAAGTCAAAGTGCAGAGATCAAAATCTCCAAATTGATGGATTTTTTGATCTCTGCACTTTTTTCAATAAAAAAAGTTTCCAAAAAGTTTAATATTTTTCTTAAACTTGACTTTTTTAAAAATGTTTTTACTAGTAGCTAAAATTGAAAAACCAAGTTCAAAGTGCTCAAATTGATGCAATTTAAAACACACCTTAAATTAATTTGGCTTTTAAAATAGATATTCTTCATCCTTTTGAATATAGGGGACAAAATTGAAAGTGCAGAAATCAAAGTCTGGAAGTCTCTTCAATTTAATATTTGGGGCCCCAAAATTAAAAAAATTAAAATATCACTTAATATTGATTCTATCACTATGTAAATGATCAGAAAAGCTTCAAAATCATATCATACTCAATCAAATAAACTAAAACCTATCATACAGGTTCACAATCACCTGTATAACATTTGATTATAGTTTCAGTGATTTTTATTATGTAAAAGATAGAGTGCTGAATGAAACAAATATTATATGAACACTTAGTAATTTACTGGGTGTAGTAATAGAGTGCGCAAATCAAAAAAGCTTCAAATTAAAATTCAAAACAAACTGATTTAGTGCTCACCAATATATTTTAAATTATGATTAGAATTTAATATTTTATTAACTAAGCTCCAATAGGTGTTTATAATTGAAAGTGCATTTAAACCAAACAAATGCTCTACTTTACAAAACCATAATGATTTAACCAGTGTAATTTTAAAGCTTAAAATAAGTGTTTTAAAGGTTAAAGACTTGTTTTAAAATATAGTAGAGTTTCAGGCCTTTTGGGTTAGTTTAGTGTAACTTTTTAAAGGGTTTAGTAAAAACTAAAGATTTTGGCAGTTTTGAAAAAATATTAAATTAATTTAATATGTTACTATATTTCCTTATGTTTTTAGGGAGTGCTGAGATTGAAGTGCCAAAATTGAATTTCCTAATTGTCTGATCAAAAGCCCCTTTTTTGCTCCTTTCAAAAGCATTCTAGAGTTAACTACCTCAATTAAAATATTTATTAAAACTACCAAAATATAGTAAAAAGCACTCTGAATTTCAGATTCTGTTAAAAAACGATATTTTTATTAATAATTTATATTCTTTTTTACTAACCAAAAAATACTAACTTTGAGCCATCTAGATGTCCCCTAATTCAACCCCCATCAACCCAAAGAAGGCCACCCCTTCCAGATCCAAGAAGCCTGGCCCCAAGACCACCAAGAAGATCACCAAGAAGGCCACCAAGAAGATCCCTGAGCCCTCCTCCTCTCCAGAAGAGGAACCTTGTGAAGAGGAACCTACCCCAGCCCCTCCAAGAGCCCAACTGGGCACAAGTTTGTCTACAGCCAGGCAGATGAAGAGGAGAAGCCTCCCCACATCTCAGAAGAAGAACATGAAGATCTGTACAACTCTGGAGATGCTACACCAACTGAGGATGGCCTTGAGACCTGAGATATCCTTAAAGTTCATAATATATGCAACTATGAAGAGGAGTTCTGACTGCCAGATATCCTGCCTGTCTCCTTCTCAATAATGTCCTCCAAGGGCAATGCTGGGTTCTACCATGATGGTTTTATGTTTAAGTGTAATGATGAGCAGAAGAACTTTGTGATTCATCATTACAAGTGTGAGGGGCCTGCCTGACTACAACTGGGTTTACCCAGTTTAAGAAGCTGAACAATCAGCACACCTGCCTGGAACCAACTGGGGTATATCAGCACCTAATAAAGTGGTACCTGCGCCAGAGGCAGCCTTTTAATAGGGGCCTTACCTCCCAGGAGATAGTCACTAGGGCTATTCACAACTTGACCAGCTTTCAAAAGATAGCAGTTGGTACCTTTGGATCCCTTCAGAAGTATGTCAGTGATAATTGCCGGAAGTCTGACAATGTGGGCAGATCTTCCACCTCCCTCCTGGAACTGGATATACCCAATGAGCTCAGAGTCACCTCCAAGGATGAACAGTTTCTCCTTAATGATGATGGTCCTGATGAGCATAAAAGAACCATCTGCTATGCCACCCAGGAGAACATTAAGATATTGATGACAGCCAATATCTGGTTGGCTGATGGGACCTTCTCATCATACCCTAAGATCTTTTCTCAGCTTTGGTGCATCCATGGAAAGTATGATGATAAGGTTTTACCAATGGTTTAATTTCTAATGTCAGGACAAAATTAGGATGACTATACTCATGCCTTGGAGATTCTAAAGGGGAAGCTGGATCTCCTTTCCCCTACTGATGCCCCCACTTCTACCCCCAAGAGGAAGAAGTCTAAAACCCCAAGCCAACCTGATGATGAGGAAACATCAGAGCCTTACCATACCCACCTCCTTGTTGACTTTGAGCCTGCTCAAGCCAACGCCTTTAAAAAGGTATTTAAGAGCAAGCCTCATGGTTGCTTCTTTCACATCAGACAATGCCTCAGAAGAAAGCTGCAGAGCTTTACTGAGCTCAACAGACTGGTTACCAGATCCACTTCCCAGGAGCCCAAGGTGGCCTTCAACTCCTTTTCTGCCATTGCCTTGGTAAGAAAGGAGGACCCTAGCAAGATTTATGAAGCATTCAAGAATACCAAGTATATGGAGGACAATGCAGCTGTCTTTGCTCTATTTATTGATTACTTTGAACGCCAATGGATTGGAAAACTTGAAACCAGACGCCATGGAAGAAAGGAAAACAAGATTGAATGGAACCAGTTCAAGTTTTTTAAGAATAAGACCATGAAGACTACTTACTCCCTGGAAAGCTGGCACAACAAGTTTGACAACTGTGTTGGGGTGAAGAAACCCAAGTTTAATGTACTGATCAACAAGCTCAAAGTTGAACAAGCAACCAATGAAACTCTTTACCAGGAGTTTTTAGATGGGTGCCAAAGTGTTTCCCAGAGCAGCAAGGATCTCAACAGCTTTGAGATAGTCACAAAAACTCCCTCCTTTCTTAAAACTCCTCCAACTGGCTCACTCATCTTGAAAACATTGCAAAAGTTCTTTAATAATTCAAATAAAATCTTGCATTGCTTTTACTTTCTTTTAATTTTATGTTGTGACAATAAAGATCTTACCATGCAAATACATTTTAAAGCAGTTTTTTGTGTAATTTTGTATTTTATATTCAATTGAATACAGTTGTATATATATTCTAGTCTAATTTTTCTTTTGAAACTAAAATAAACTTTCTTTTAAAAACAGCAAATTTAAGCATATTTTTATTATCTAGCATATACTTTTTATTGCAAAAATGAATTTATTAGGGTCTTTTTAGTCTATAAAGATTTTTAAAATATATAATTTTATATTAAGAATTGTATTTTATTTGGTTTTGAAGTTAACCTCTGGAAAATCTATTTTTGCACTTTGATCTTTGATATTTTTGATTTTTTGCACCCTACATAGTGGTTCGATTTCTGCACTTTTTGGGGGTCCCATTTTTGATTTCTGCACTTTCAACCTTAGGAACTTCAACCTTAGGCACGTGCCCAAAAAATCATTGTTTTCCTCCTCACTCAGGTCTAGGCATGGGTGGGTCAAGAAGGGGTCCAAGGACAGCGTAGCCCATTGTGCAGCTGTCTGTTCCCAGACCTATTCAATGGTAGCGCTTCTTGGTCCTTGCGGGTTGGAACAATATCAAATGATCAAGGGTTCCCAGAATAGCAGAACTTTTCTCAATTTTCTCTGAGCTGTAAAGGAGTACCTCTGGATCAATTAAAGCGGCACAGCCAACATTGTTGTGTTGGATAATATTGGGCTCCACAAGGTTGTTTGGTTGTGTCAGAGTTCCCACCAATAGATAAAAATAGCCATTTGGCCAGCCACCGCCTGTCTTACTGCCCAATGAGACACCTCTTCCTCCTTCCCTATTCTCCATTTCTGAATCCAATCAGGGAGGTGTTTGATTGGATCAATAATAAGGTGAAGAAAGGCCTCCCTCAGGACACCAAGGATATCTTCAACATCCTTGAGATCAGCCAATTTGTGATGCCACCTGATGTGGTGGCAGCTTTTTACAAGCACTTGGAATCCTTCCTTCCAAAAGCCATCAACTCTAAGCCAATTAGATAAATGGGCGCTCTGGGTTTATTTGTTTTATGTTTTTATTTATTTTGTTTTCATTAGGACTCAAAAATTATTATTTATATAGTATGAATTGATGTTGAATTAAATTGTAGACATATAAGAATACATAAAAAATTTAAGTAAAATTAAACATACTAGATATAGAGACACATATTTTTATTATAAGGCACCAAATATTGTATTGATTGTTGAGCTAATGTTGTAACTGTGCTGTTTTAGCAGAGTTACAAGGGGAAAATATCTAGAAGACATATAATAATATTTATTGAGAGATAGTGATTATATAGTCATTGTGAATCAAGGATAACAGGAACATGATTGTGTTGATCACACGGTTGGATGATGAAGGGAGTGGCTTGATCCTGGTTATGAGTCAAGCGCCAAAACAAGGTATCTACCATAAGGGATCATCATTTGATAATGTTGTTGGATTTGGTAATTCAAGTTGACTTCCTAGTCTGGCTTCAAGTGGCCGTGTAATCGGATTGCAGGTCACAAACCTGCTTGTTTGGAACCTTGCTAGTGGGTCAAGCCTGCTGTTTTGACACCCCCCTGACTGAAGGTTGGCCTCCTCTGGGGGTAGGCTATCAGGGAGGTTGTCAGGAGCCCGGGCGCCGTACTGGACTAATTGTTGTTCTGTGGTGGGCAGGGCAGTTTTGCGTTGTTTTTGTCTTGCTTTGCAGGGTCTTAGGCAATCATGGTGTAGGGTCTTGTCTTGTTTGCGCTTCCTGAGTCCTTGCACGGGGTAAGTGTTGTTGTTGTTTACCTTTAGAATGATTGATGGTCCTACTTTCTTGGGTTGTAGTTTGCTTTTATCAACATTTATGACCCAAACTTTGTCCCCAACTTCATGTCTGTATCAGATGGGGACAAAAATTTTTGCAGACGTTCATTTTCTTTTTCTGTTTGTTTGCTGTTGGCTCTATAATTTGAGGGTCTGAGCGCGGGGGGACTTCACTTAGGATTTTCAGTTTGGGTCCTGTTAATGCTTGGATGATATTTGGCTATGTGTTGTATACCAACTCAAAAGGGCTCTTTCCAGTGGATCTGTTCACTTAGGTTTGGCACACAAGTAATGAATTCAATAGCTGCTTATACCAGTCTTCAGGTCTCCTGGCAGTGAGCTTGGCTAAGGCTTGCACAAGGCTGTCATTTAGCTGCTCTACACGTCCATTAGCCTGTGGGTGGTATGGTGTTGTCACAGTGTGTTTGACCCCATTTTCAGCAAGGTATACATTGGTGTTTTCAGAGGTCAATTCTTTGCCTCTAGCAGTTATCAGGAGTTCTGGCTTTCCAAACTTGCTGATTAACTCTTTTCCAATAAATTGCCGTACATCATTGCCAGTGTGCGCCCTTACTTCTTTGGCTACTGGCCATCTTGTAGCAAAGTCTATGGCAGTGATGATATATTCCTTATCATTGTGTTTCCCTGGCATGGGCCAACAACATTGAGGGCCCACACCTTGAAGGGTAGTTGTGTGCGGATGGGTAGTACTGACTTCAGAGGGGTTTTTCTTTTAGCAAATTTCTCGCATACCTCACATTGGTCTAGGACTTCCTGAACGTCACAATATAAGGTTGGCCACCAGGCCTTGTGCTTAAGGAACTCATATAGGTTTCAACTCTTGGTGTGTCCGAGGTCTCTATGATAGCGTAGGATGGTGTCTACTTGCTGGTGCGTGGGGACATAGGGAATGGTAGTGCTGTTGGACATTTTTCTGTGCAGGGTCCTGTACATGTCAGCAAATAAGTGTTTGTTTTTGATAACTGTTTCCTTTGTTATGTCAATTTGTACCAGGGAGGAAACCCTTGTCCTTTTTTTGTAGTATCAAGAGAGGCCAGTCTGGGCCAAGCCCATTTTCCCCTCTTGTGGCACGTACATATAGGTGTGAGAGGGTGTCTGCCATGGCAAGCTTGGGACCAGGTTTCTACTGTATAAGCACATTTTTCTTTCCAAGAGCTCCATCCAGCGGTCTTGGCAGCGAGACAGATTTGCTTGGGTTTTGAAATATATGAGCAACTTGTGGTTGGTTAATGCTGTGAACTCTTCCTGTCATTCCAGATAACAACGCCCTTTGACTAGACAGTGCACAATGTCCAGCAGTTCCTTGTCGTGGATAGGGTATTGACACTTGCCATCTGTCAACTTTTGTGATTCATAAGCTATGGGCAGGAAGTCACCATCACTATTTTTGATTTGTAGGATTCTCCCAATGGATGCATCTGAGGCGTTGGTTTCCATCTGGTATTCCCTGTCACGTTTGGGGTATTGCAGGATGGGAGCTGCTGTGAGCTTCTCCTTGAGGCGTCTAAAACAGAGGTTGCGTTGGGGAGGGTCCACACAAACTTTTATTTGGTGCCGGTTATGGTGGATAAGGGGGCAGTCAAAAAGCCACAGTCAGGTATGAAGCAGTGTACATAGGCCACCATCCCCAAGAAGGTATGGAGTTCTGACTTATCCTTGGGTGGCGGCATCTTGCATATGGCCTGTATCTTTTGACTGTTGGGTTTGATGCCGTCCTTTGAGACTATGTGTCCCAGGAAGGGTAATTGCTTGCGGAAGAACTGAACTTGGAGGGCTTGGCCAACAGTTTGTGTTGTGCCAGGGTAGCAAAAACTGCCTCTAGGTCTTTGTGGTGCTGTTCCACCAAGGGGCTGTAGATAATGATGTTGTCCAGGTAGACTAGGGCATACTTGCCTATGTGTGGCACAAATACTTTGTTCATGAAGGTCATAAAGATGGAAGGGGCATTTGTTATGCCAAAGTTGAGCACCACACAGTTTTATGAGCCGTATTTAGTGCAGAAGGCTGTTTTAGGAATGTCTTCCTCCTTAATACAAATCTGGTTGTAGCCTGCAGTCAGATCAATATTGGAGAAGACTGTGGCTCCTCCCAAGGCGTCAAAGAGATTGTCAATCAGTGGTAGTGGATAACTATTCTTGATGGTAACTTTGTTTAGGGCTTGGTAGTCTGTGACTAGATGCAAGGTACCATCCTTCTTGGCCACAAAGAACACGGCGGCCCCAAAAGGAGACTGTGAGGGGCAGCCCGGGTAGCGCTTCCTTGAAGATTTCTGGATGGCGGGCCACAATTTTGCAATCCTGAGGCGTGGAGGTATCCTGGTGATCTTTGAAGTGTATGATCATGTACTGGCAGGAGTCCCAGTCAATTGCCTTCAGGTTTTCCTTTTTTTCCAGGGTCTCTGTGATGCGCACAAAGACTTGTTGCGTAGGAGTTGGTCCACTGAGTCAGGGTAAATCTGGTGATTGACACCTTCACGCTTGATAGTCAACACTGAGGTTGCCCAGTCTACGTGGGGATTGTTCTTTTGAAACCAGTCAAGGCCCAGTACAATGTCAAATTTTGGAAAGTCAATGATGGGGCCTTTGATGATGGAGTGCAGGTTCTCAAGTATGACAGAGAAGGGGGTGGCTTCCCTTGTTACAGTGATGTGATGTTCATCAGCTAAAACCACATTTTTAATCTGCAAAGGATTAGTAGCTAGCTTGAACTTGTCCACAAAGCTGCTATTGACTAGGGTTTGATCTGTGCCCAAGTCTAGGAGTGCCAAGCCTGTGTAACTGTGAAAGCAGAAAAGGTAAGACATCAGTTTATTGGGGTGCCTGGCAATGGTGTAAAGTACTGGGTCCTTGGAGGGTACTTGGATCATTGGACACTGGTCCATGTCCTCAGGTTGGTACTCATCATTGGTCAAGTCAGGAGTAGTGTGGGGAGAGCTTGGCTTTCTTAATGCTCTCCCCGGGCTTTTGCCTTGTCTTGGTTGCCCTGTGTGGTAGTGACACGGAAATGGGTACAATTTGACTAGCCATTGTTCCCATTTCCATGTCCATTTGAACCCGCAGGTTTATGGTTTGTGTTGTTTTCATTGTTCCCAGGGGGTGGTTGATTGGAGCACCCGGCTGGGTGAGAGTCTTTGGGTCTTTCTTGCTTTCTGGGTTGCGCTTTGTGGAGAGCGTTGGATGTTTGTTCTGCTTTCTCCTCTTTGCAATACAAACTCTGTAGGTTAAACACTTGTTACAGGTTCACGTGTCTCATTACATGAGACTTGAGTGCATCATAGTACATGAGGTGTGTGAATGGGGTGTAAAAGGCCATGTAAGAGGGTGCACATAGTTGGAGTTCCTTGTAGGTGCGGGTGAGTTCCTTCACGGTGCCCGTCTGGGTTAAGTTCTTTACTTGACGTATGATCCTGAGTGTGGTGTCCTTAAGCACAAATCTTGGCAAGAAGTCTTGTTTGAACATATCCCAGTCCTTCTAAATATGTTCTTTGTGCCGCTTGTTGCACCAGGTGCCAGCGTTGTGAGTCAGTCAGATGGAGATTTCTGCAATCCAGAATTGCTGTGGGCATTCCATTTGGACCAGCTTGCTCTGGGTGGACTGAATCCATGCAGCAGTGTTGCTGTTGTTGGCCCCAGAAAAGGATTCCAGGGCAGCGCTTTAAAGTCTTTGGGCTACATAGCTGGCATAGTATTTTTGTCAGTTGCAAAAGCCATGGAAGAGGGAGCCCAGAAGAACCCTTGGGCAGACAGGGCGTTGAACACAGGAAGGGATATCACCATATTTTTGTAAAGGACAAACCCATCTGGTATCTCAGCATCAGGTGCGTACAGAGTCCAGTCTGCTGGGAGGCCAGACATGATTCTATTGAGGATTTGTTGGCTGCGGCAAGTACAGGCAACAAGCAGGATTTTGGGGAATAAAAAGTAGGATGGATAACCTATTTGTGCTACCAATGTTGTAACTGTGCTGTTTTAGCAGAGTTACAAGGGGAAAAATATTTAGAAACTAGATCATATTATTTATTGAGAGATAATGATTTTATAGTTAGTGTGAGTCATGGAAAACAGGAACATGATAGTGTTGATCACACAGTGGGATAGTGAAGGGGTTGGCTTGATACTGGTAATGAGTCAAGTGCCAAAACAAGGTATCCACTGTAGGGGATCAGCATTTGTTCATATTGTTGGATTAGGCAATTCAAGTTGACTTCTTAGTCTGGCTTCAAGTGGCCGGGTAATTGGATTGCGGGTCACAAACCTGCTTACTCAGAACCTTGCTGGCGGGTCAAGCCTGCTGGTTTGACAGATATATGTACTCTTCTGTACGTGGTGGACAACTCTGGATGCAATTGCAAGAGGGGTGGCGCTCTGCACCCCGGTGGTTGCTGAACGCCTAATAAAAGACAATCAGGTAAACAAATCAATTAACAGGTTCTTTTTGGGAGGCATGTAGTACCCATACAATGATGCCAATGCAAAGGAGCTGTACAGGACATGCATGACTGTCCTATACCCCAATGGTGTCTTCTGGTGTTCTAGTGCTAATTGGCATATGTCAAGTTGTATTGGTATATCCTAAACTTTTTAACGTTTGTTTTTAATATGCAATGTTATCTGATTCCTAGGTATATTGCAACATGAATCCTTTGAGAGGTATATTTTTTCAGAAAACATGCATATTTTTATATATATTTGAGTTAATCTGTTTATGTAGGACGTTTGGCTTAACTTGAATATGGTTCCAGAGGGCGCCCAACTTGTATCTGCCCCCCATGCCTTGGAAAACAAAATAAATAAAGGTTTAAACGTATTCACAAGGACTGCATCCCTGACTTTATTTGATAATGCTTTAAACACTCTGTTGAAAATTTCTGTTTTAAGATATTCAGTTTCTATTAGAACTTTTCATATTCATTTAAATTTTTTAAAGGGAAATTTTTGTTTACTTTCATAAATATATTCATTGAAGTTTATCTTGATATCCCCGCAAATTTCAGTCATCTCTTTGAAATTAATATTTGCTTCTATTTTGTATGCTTCCCTTAACCACAGCAAATACCCCATGGGTGGTAAATATTCCCTATCTTTAGCTTCAATATTTGAAAAATTATTCATATTCTGTTGAATTATTTTATTTATTTGGTTTTTATTTATTTGTTTTAAAGGGGCTACCAGTGACTAGTAACCCCTGTAGAACCAACTCAGCGTAAAAGCTGCCACTTCTGCGACTTTGTCCCCATCCCTAGTTATAACTAAAGTAAATACAAATAAAACATAAAAATACTTACTGATTGTTTCCCCTGCGGCCCCCTCAGCCACAGGCGCTCCTTCAGCAAACTTAATGAGCATTGGCTGCTCTTCATTTGATTTCCTGGGCTTGATCTTCTTTATTTTCCGTGCTACTTGTGCTTCCTATTGATTTTCATTTGTTGAATTTTTATTGTTTCTTGTGGCGCTTCTGCTTCTTGATTGTGCTTTGTTTTCATCTGTTTCCATTTGATTAGTTTCCTCTTCATTAGAGTTTATTTCCTGAGATTTCAGTTACTTTATTCAGTTTGATTTTCTTGTTGTTTTCTTTGGCCCCTTGCCAGAACTCCCACAAATTGTAGGCTGACATTGAACTTCAGACTTGATAAGATTGTTCCCTGTAGATTGAGTAAAACTTCTTTGTTCTTTTCATCTATAATATTTCCTAGTTTATCCAGAGCATCTTCCTTTGGCTGGATCAGTGGCTGGCCCCTGTTACCCAGCTTTCCTGTTACTATTTCCCTAATATTTTTTTCTATTTCAACAACCTTTTGCAGATGCGCTTCTAATTCATTTATCAAGTTGTAGATATTTGAAATTTTATTTAAATTACATCAAAAAACTGGTTTTTATAGTACTACCTTCAACACATAAATATTTTCATCATCAATAATAAATTAAGGACCATAAATGTAAATTTTGCATTAGAATATTGCAATTAGACATAAACTCTTGATATTTACATATTATGTGCATAACTCAATGCATTCTGTATAATAAAATTTATTGTAAACAAGGCCCTTTTCATTGTAATTTATATAAATGTACTGTGTTTATAAAAGAGCCATTAACACTTAGTACAAATATTGATACATAGTGCATTTTACAGCCTGTATATTTACTCATTGGTAATAATTCTGTAAACTTTTTAGTTGGATTTTGCAAGGTCATAATAATGTAATGGGTTAATAAATTAATTTTTATTACCATTAATTGGCTTATTTTCTTTGCTGTGGCAATTGTGCATTTTATGATATTTATGCACTAGTATCCAATTGGTTGGTTTCACATCCAATCACACAGGCAATAAGAAGTGTGGTTGTCACCCCAAGACCTGATGCTGTTGGGGTGACAATCATGTTTCCTATTGCCTCTGCAATTGGATGTGAAACCCGCCAATTGCATACTAGTGTGTAAATATCAGAAAATGTATAATTGCCACAGCAAAGTAAATCAGCCAATTAATGATCACAAACAATAATTTATTGATATATTACAGTATTATTATCTTGCAAAATCTAACTAAAAAGCTTACAGAATTATTATCAATAAGTAAATATACAGGCTGTAAAATGCACTAAGTATCAATATTTGTACTAAGTGTTAATGGCTCTCTAATATAAACACAGTCCATTTATATAAATTACAATGAAAAAGGTCTCATTTACAATGAATTTTATTATACAGAATGCATTGAGGTATACACATAATATCTAAATATCAGGATTTAATGCATGCCTGCAATATTTTAATATAACATTTACATTTGTGGTCCTTAATTTATTATTGTTAATGAAAAATATTAATGCAAATAACTATATGTTATCACATCAAATGGACAACATTGAATTAATTATGGGGAATGTCAATAATAAAAATATATTATTAATTGTAAATTAGAAGAAATAATATTAATTTTAATAAGTTGTCACAAAGAAAAGATTTATTTTACTGATCAAAGGACAAGAAGGGGAGGGAATGAGAGGAATGAACATTGCCTTCATCTGCGCCTGTAAAAGGGACAACATCAGAGATAGTGGGGAGGAAATGGGTGGTGGTTTGGGAGTCAGGGTTGGAAGGCGGTTGGCTTGGTCTTGATGTGGGGTTGGGGAGGCAGGGTTTGTTGACTGGGAAGGGGTGACAAGAGCTGATTGCTTCAATTGCTTGAATTCTTCTTCCATCACATATGTGGGCTTAACAAAACAAATGAATGGGTGTGGGGGAAGGCAGTAGTTTTTTCTGGACTTATCACTATCACTTGCATAGAATATGACAAGATCTGATAGGTACTGGACAAACACAGAAGGGAAAAGCTCATACCCCTTCTCAATTTGGGAGCACAGTTCATTGTAAATGGCAGGCTTTGAGCGCCTGAGAGCAGAACCAAAATAGTAGAGATATACATCTGCAAGATGCATGTCAGCGTGATTGGTGGGGTAGGACCAACAGGTATGCCCCACAGCCCTGATTTCTTTAGTTGCTCATTCCTGCTACCCCATCTCAGCACTCATCACAACTGTGTACTTGGCTTGTTGGGTAGCCCACTCCTTCAGCATGTCCTTAAGCTCTTTCTGGTAGGCATACCCATCTGCGGTGTTTGATGTTGCTGAGTAATAATTGACACCCAATGGGAAACTGCTAATAAACCCCCAACAAATTGATACAGGATTAGGCTGCGATTGTAGACGTCAGATTGGATGCGCTTTCCCCCAGAGTCTTGGATACTTGCCAAAATCTTGGCATACAACATGAAGATGACATCATTACGCGCCCTCATTGCCCTTTCTTTTAATAAAATTAATAATGGTTGCATTGTATGGGTTGGTATCCACCAAACTAGGACCAATGAGAACTTGATTGGACAAGATTCTGGCGGCAACCACAACTCTGTGCATTCACAAGTTTACCATTCTCTTATTGGGGAAAATGTTGTGGAGTCCCAGTTGAAGACAGACCTTGACCAGGGGCATCTGCGGGTCACACTCCATGATAGCCATCATGAGAGGGTGGGCTTTTTCATCTTCAGTTGAAGTACGGGCACCAGTTGAGGTCTTCTTGGGAGGGGGACCACAATTGGAGTGAGCTTGCAGGGTTGCAGCCACAGTGGACTTTGCAAAACCCATTACGGCTGCAATTTCCCTGAGGGACATAAGCATCCCTTGCTTTTCAACCATTTTGAGAACAACTTCTGGGGTGATCAATTTTCTTCTGCGTCTTATAGGCTGATTGGCTGGAGGAGGAATGTGTCTATATTGGGAACTGGTAAATGCCATCTGATTGGCTGTTTTGCAAGGCTGGGCTCTCTGGGTGACCCCATGGCTCAATTGGCTGGTTCCAGACGCCATTGTTGATATGCAATCTGGATTGGCAGCTGCCTGTGCATGATGGGCAAACAGGGCCATGCTGGAAGTTGCAGGAGAAAGAACACACTCCTGGGTGGTGTTTGCAGAGGGGCCTGCGGGTTGGGAGTGGCCATAGACAGAGGCTTCACCATTAAGAGACCCAGCATAGCCCTGCATAATTTCATCAAGGCCAGGGAACAGCTCGTTGAATTGGTTATTGTTGGAAGAAGACATAATAAATTTTTATAAAAAAAATTAAACTCAAAAAGAGGAGTGTATATTTTAGTCAATTTTATTGTTAAGTATGTTAAGTTGGTGATTATTACAATCTAAATTTTAGCTGTCCTAAAATGGAATAGGATGGTTTTTGAGAATGCCTATGATTCCTAAAAGAATTAGCACAAATTCACTCCAGATCCTTTAGCATCCTTTTTGAGACACCCATAAATTATATTTATTTTGAATTCACCGCAATTATGATTTGAAACTTAGTCCTTGGATTTGGCAATCCCGCAATTTCATATTTTTTAAGGTTTACATATTGTCTATGATTTGTTTGAAATACAGGAAATCTCAAATTGTACATTAGAACCCCGCATTTCTGATTTGTGTATCATGCATTTGTTTGCTGTGTTTTGTCTTTTGTTAGTTGAGTTATCTGCTCAAGGAATTTTAAATTTGCCAATTTAAATAAACCAAAAAAGTCAAATTAAATGGTTTTTTATTAAATATTTTATTTTTCACTCAGCTGAGTTGCCTGTAAAAGTGATTCAAAATTTGGTCCTAGGATTTGACAATCCCACATTTTTACGTTTAGGTTCTAAATTTACAGTATAGTATCTTGGTTAATTGTTCCCCAGAATAGGGGCTTAAGTCAGTTGGTTTAGCCCCTTTCTATCAAAGAATCATGGTATTATAATTTCATTTGAAATTATAGCTTTACATACACTAGTTTTCAAACCTGTTGAAATAAATGTATATTATTCAGTTTAGAACGCATGAACTCAGTCTAAAAACAAAATCAAAGTGGATCCAAATCTATTGCAATTTAATATAAATTCCTTGATTTTTGATTTTGTTTTTAGACTGAGTTCATGTGTTCTAAACTGAATAATATACACTTATCTCAACAGGTTTGAAAACTACTGTAGAAGCACTATTCAATATATTATAAAACACAGATAGTATAATTAGTAATCAGCCCAGTATACTGAGGCATCATAAAAAGGGTGGAAGTATAATAAAGAGATATAGTGATAACATACAAATATGGTATAAGAAGATATAAATGATCAAAATAAGAAAAAATAAAACACTATATTAAAGAAAAGATATAGTCGGCAAATGGTATAGTGGATCATATTTTGAAAAAGAGTGAATGTTATATTTGAAAGAAGAGAGTTAGGAGCTGTGGTAGAGTTAGGATGAACCTTTATAGTTGTTAAAAAACCAGAAAGCTTACCAAAACTTTTGAAGAAGTCAATAAGTCATTGAGAAGACTCAAAATTAATGAACAAGGTATATGGTATATTTCACACTGTGATTCTACAGATGGTCCTGGGTACCCAATCTAATACAGGTGCTTTTAGATACATCATGTAATACTGAAGCTGAAACCTTTAAATTTATAATGCATTTAACTAAGGAGTTGGTGGATAAATTTGATTCTGGGCTAACAAGACTCCTTGTATCAAATATATGAGAGGGGAACTAATCCTTTTGGGGCATTATTTAGCATTATATGCATCAAGCTCAGTAAAAAAGCAAAGTTAAACCCCATTCCCTCAAAAATGATAAAAGTACAGCATGCAGAGGCTGAAAATGCTCATGTGACAGGTACAGGTAATTAATTTATTTGGGGACTAAAAAGTATTTTTTGGTTTTGATCAGTTAAAGGGAGAATAACGTGTTGGTACTATATGTTTTCAGATTTTTTTTAATTTTTTAGAGTGCTTGATTAACAGGTTTATTTTGAGGTGGGTGATTACTGGCAGTTGCCTCTTGATATTTTTGAGGGTTTTTCTAATTGTTGTGAGAGAAGTACAGTTGTTTTAAATGCTCAATAATCCTTATGAATTAATTCAGGCTTTGCAGGCAGGGGGATAAATGATAAACATAGTGCATTTGAGGTGTAATACTTTATCACAACATTTTTTGTAATAAAGTCCAGATTCATAATATCAAGATTAAAAATTTCAATGAAAGTTATAAAATAGCTAATTTTTAAATAGTGGTTTGTAATAAAGTATTTTGAAAGACTGTATTTCAAAAGCACTATCACAAATAAAATTAAACAGATGTTAACCAAATAAAGTTTTTTAGTATATAAAACTTAATAAATGTTCTAAAATACACTATCACAAAAGACACTATGTAGGAAGACAGAATACAGAATACATTAGCTAAGATATTTTTTGTGGTAAATATGAGTCTTTCCCTTATTAGCTGGGAATAAAGTATGATATTAATTTGAGACTCCACATAGTAAATAAACCCAAATTAGCGCCACTTTGATAGTAATATCACCCTATATCACAGCCATTAAAAACCCAATTTTCATTAATGGTTTCATTCCTTATCTTAAATGAATAATTAACATTGGGCTTTAACACTAATATATTTTATTAATGCTTTTATATAGTAAATGGGGTGTTTAACTATTTCAAAACACATAATTACAAATCCACTAGTCTTTTAAGTGTCCAATAGAATTGTTGCCACCAATGTGGCACTGAGAAGTAAACTATTTTGAAATATGGCGTCACAGTACATCATTTATTTGCCCCATTGTAAATTGACTGTTTCCTCTTTTCATTCTTAAAGTTTTCACTTTTTTACCCATAATACAAAATTTAAGAAATTCCCTAAAAATTGGCATGTATATGCAAAAAGTCCTCCTAAAAACAGCTTGGTACTTTTTAGCCTTGGTTTTTCAGGCTAGTTTTTTTCAGGAATGCAACTATTCCTTACCCAAAACCCAAGTTATGTGACCAGTTTCAACCTCTGAGCCTAATTCTCTGCAGCCTGCCAGTTCATAAGAACAGGAACTTGGCCACCTTAAGCCTATTAATAGTAAACCTGTTATTAAAGTTGATGCCAACTTGCTAGAATCTGAATCCTTGAAAACGCCACAGAATTATGCAAGAAAAACACCTGTGCCTGATAATAGAAGTTTCCCCAAAGTGAAAACTTGTGATACTGGCAGTTTGGGAAGTGGAATCAGCAATCCTGCCAATGAGGAATCTCTCAAACCTGCTCCTGTCCTAAGTGATACTTGCCCTACAAACCTGCCCTACACTATAGCAATCAATTATAACCCGCCTGCTCCAGACACCAGGAGTTTCTCCAAGATATCAACACATGATACTGACGGGCTTCTTGGCAAAATAACTGAGTCCACCAATGAGAATTGCTCCAAAACTGCCCAAAGTCTAAGAAATGGCACTAGTCCTGAATAACTGCCTAACACCAAATATTAAGTTGTCAAACAGAAGGGTTCAAAGGCCTATTCTTCAGAGATAGCCTATTACACCTCACTTTTGTCTGATGCCACCCTTCCCCCCTAGAATCCTGACGCCAACCCATCCAAGCTCACAAAACCTGACCAGGAAATGAGGCCTGGAAGAGCTGTATATGTACCTGTCAGGCCAAGATCAATCCCCATTATCATTTTTAAATAAAAGTTATTAGATATTGGGGTTCCCAAATATTATCTTTTTTAGTCATTTTCTAGTTAAGCCCAAAACCATCTAATCCTCTTGTTGCCCTGTCAGCTACCTATTGCCCATCAGGTGCTCCTTTTGATCCCCTCATTTAGAGAATACCTCTTGAAGCCTGAGTATAGATATTACACTTCTGACAAGATATTAGCACAGGAATTCTTGACTCAATATAAAAAGTTGAACAGATACAACAGGAAAGACCCTTGGCACATTACCAATTCCTGCCTGTTTAAGGATAAATACAACCTCCTCCCTGCCTACCAACTAGACATTGGGCCTCCAGTAACTCCCAAACCAATGCCTGTGACTGCAGCTGAGCTCCCCTTGGACCATAACAACAAGCTATTTGGGATAGTGTATATCACCCTCACTGTGATTATTGACACTACCATCTGTTGAGCAACTTGTGTTATTGCTGGTATGTTCAAAGCTACAGATAGATGTTAGCCTTGCCAATGTACTCTACCTAATCCTATGCAAGAGCACTACAGACTACAATAGAATAGAACTTTGAAGATAATTACGTTTATTGATACTGGAGTACAATCTAGCCAGCAGCTGCAATCTATCCAGGTGTAACTATGAACTTGTTGTTTTCCTTTCAGGCGTCTGTATCAATATATACTACAACAACCATTGTTCTTGTCCTTTCAGACAGTTCTCAGTGGCTACCTTTGCAATAGATCCTTCTTTGCTAGTTGCGCCTATCCTGATTGGCTGTCCTTGGCATGTGTGTTGCTACTGGCCTTTGCAGGCATGCATGGCACTTCAGCTATAGCCTACACTCTTCTTGAGCTAGCCTACTTTCATTTATTGATTGGCTGTATCTTACACGCCTATTATTGCGCTGGGAAACTACACTGTATTTAGAGACAATTATAAATGGTCCTTAATCTGTCTTCTGTCATTGGAAGGTGGAATTTCACTATTCCATTTTTAGGGCTTAATCAGTGATTCTTTTCTGGCTGGCAAGTCTTCTGCTTATTAATTCAATGGGTCAAATTGGGGATTATACACTGTATAATAGCAGACTCAATCCAATAGTGACTTGTGGATTATCCACTGTGTAATGCTGACCCAAACCGGTAAGAAACCCAATTATACGGCTTGTAGCTCTGACACAAACTTGGTATTTCCTGATCTTTTGCCTATCAATTGTTTGTTATGATTATATACACCCATCAGGCAGTGTGGGGCTGGGTCAATACAACATCCAGTAGGGTGGATTGGGAGGCAAGTGATAGGTGATCTATAGGTTATACAGTGTGGAGGCAATGATAATCACTATGTTGGCTAATGTTTATATGGCGTATAATTGTTACATCAATTATAATAAAGTGATTAATATACAGCGTACAATCAGTACACATTGGAATGACAATCAGTGATAATATGGCTTATAATAGTAACATCTATTATAATAAACTAACAATTATACGGTGTGTAACTACCATATCTATTATAATATATTGATGATTATACGGCGTATAATTACTAAACTTAATATAATGATAACCAAGTCATAATACGGTGTGTAACTGATTAAGATCTGCGTGCAATGTTTACCTGATAATTTGTGGTCAATCAGCCTAATATCACACCGTCTTTGCCGCTGGCCTGTGGTCCTGGGTGGGCAAATTAATGTCCTACCTCATTAAGTTAGCATCAATCCTCTGGTGGGCTCTGTCCGCTCCACCAGTTCTCAGACACTAACAGCCAGCTGCCCACAGTTGGTTCCCTGAAAGTTTTAGTGATATTTAAGCTTTACAATTTAGCCTTGCTGTGATTGCTCCACTGTGGATATACTAAGTTAAAAATATGGAAAATGCTTATGTTTTTAGCTAATGACATCTTAAAAACACTATCTCAAATACACCATCTAGAATCACAGTTGCAGTCAAAAAGCATAAAGTTCTGCATACTTTTGCTATTAAATAAAAATTATTGATCAAAAATTTTCTCATATTTTGATAATAATTGTGGTGCTCAAGAGGTAAGGTGTTTGAGGGTCAAGCAACAAACCTCAAAGACAGGTAAAAAGGAGAGTGAGAAAGTTGAGCACTAGTAGTACAAAGCAGTACAAAGGCAGGTTGGCTTTGTAAGGCCCTTTTGAGGAGTATAGATAGCTTAGATGAAAGCTATTTGGGAATTTAAAAATGTAATAAAATTTAAATTTAAATTATGGTGCTGATAATATATACTTAAATGGTAGAAGAGGAGGGTTTAAATAGCCACAACTTGATTGAACACCAAATGATTGATAAGCAGTTAAGGGGTTTCATTCTATCACACCATAACTGATTATGGGGTTAATTCATTTATTCTAAGAAAGTTGGGGTAACACCCACCTATTCCTCAAACAGTTAAACTGTTGATCACAAGTCACAAACTGATGCCAATCTCTCTGTTAATCAACAAAGGAGTATTCTGGATGTAGTTGTCCTATCATAACAATATCATTTGATGATCTTAAATTCTGGAATCTTCAAGTGGCGCAAATACCCGCTAATAACATAGATAAAACAGTCCTACTATTCAAAGCTTGAAAAATATCATACAGATAGATAAATAATTATCCCCACACATATATTTTAAGTTGTCCTCTACAAGATCACGCAAAGTATTGTATAATATTATAACAAAATCATTTTTTTCTTTTAAAAATTGCTCTCAGAATAGATCTTTTTATACTAATTCACCCTTAAATGCTTCCCAAAGCTACATATAAGTTCTATAAATCAAATTCTTCTCTCATAAAGATCAATTCTACTCCCTCCAAACAGCCTCCTAAATAAAGAATGCCCACAAAAAACCCATGCCTTCCTATGAGCCTGAGGCTGACAGACCTACCCCTCCACACACTCATTTTGTGCATTTATTTTCTGATAAACAAGAGCAGAAGTTTCACTCCTATGAAAAAGAAGAGCATAAAGAAGGCTCTCAAAACAACTCTGAGGAGCATGGCTCAGCTGCCTCAAGTTAGAAGCCCATCTTATAGTGAGACTTTTATACAATTGTCAATATCTGAAATGTCAATGGAAATTCAAATTCCCAGACGTCTTACCAGACTAATGCCTTATTATGACCAAGAATAGGATGAAGGCTTAGTTAAGAAGGGTTGCTGTTCAATTGAAATAACCAGAAGAAAATATGGCTATAATCACTACCAATGTGATAGTTGTGGCTGGGCTGCCATATTAACTACTCTTAGATTCACAAAGATTAAAGAGCTCACCATTGAGCATGATTGTTTAGGCTCTGACAAGATACACTATTATCTAATGTGCTGGTTCCTACACCATGTTATCTCTTAATAAAGAAATGACTTCATCTGAGCTGATTGCTCATGTCCTTAATTTAAACAAAATCAGAGAGGTAGATCTGGTGATAAAATCAAACTCCACCTCTATGTTATCAACCAACACTCAATTGAGGCAAATCTTGATATCAGTGACAGGAGAATTGATGAGATTGTACTTAATTATGAACAGAAGACTACCATGCTTGATAAGCCCTTCCTCTTAAGTGATGATAGTCAATGGGCATCAAATTGCATAATTTGCTTTGCAGCTCAAGAGGATCTCACATGCCTCCTCAAACGTGACACCTGGTTTGCAGATGGGACTTTCTCATCCTGCCCAAAGCTATTTACCCAATTTTGGACCATTTATGGCCAAGTCAATGCCCACACTGATAACTTTATTTTCTTTTTCTTCTTCTCAAAAAAAGAAGGAAACTTAAATTCATACCTTGAATATATTCAAAGAAATACTTGACGCCATCCTGATCACACTTGATTAAGAGCCAAAGGAGAAAAGGGCCGTAAAAAGAATAAAGATTATACAGAGGCCACCCAGGAGCTACAAGCCTCATACAAAAAGACCCTATAGTCACCTCCTTATTATGCAACTCTTATGGTTGATTTTGAGGTAACACAGGCCAGCACCTTTATCAAAGGCTTTAACATCAGCCCTCAAGAGTGACTCTTCTATTATTACCAGGATCTGAAAAATACACAATAAAAAATACAGTGCTTAACAAGCTCTTATTCAAGTATGGTAAAAAAGATGCCAATAACATCTTCAATTGCTTTTTTTGCTTTAATTATTATTAAAAAAGAAGTGTGCATTTTTATGACAGGCTTCTAAGGACAAGTTCATTGTTTATGATCAGGAAGTATTTACCCTCTTCATTAAATTTTTGAACATCAATGGGTTGGTATTTTTCAGGGGTGTTATCACATCTGCAAGGGTGAAGGCTCTGTTAGTTGGAACTTCTTTAAGCAGGTTAATGAAGGGGTTGAGAAGATCATATCTTTGCTTGAAGGGTGGCAAAACCAATTTTCTGCCTGATTAAGGTAAAAAAAGCCCATGTTTAATGTCATTGTTAATATTATGATGATTTAATACAGCTATGAGACCAGCTTTACCCCCAATTAATCAAGAACAAGACTGTTGTCTCTAAGCATGCTAACCAGAAGGTCACATTTGGTACGTAGATTCAGAAACTAAAGGTAAAAATGTGGAATTGTCAAATTCTTTTGCGTAAACTCACCAACTTACTGGAATATTTTTCATCCTTTTATATAAAAAAGTAAGTTGTTATGGGATGAAAATTACTTCATTAAGTTGGTGAGTTCATGCAAAAGAATTTGACAATTCTGCATTTTTACCTTTAGGTTCTGAATTTACAGTAATATAACCAAAGATGTTTTGGCCTACTATTTAAATATTATTGGCTTGCTCTTTTTAAAGGCATTATCAAGGCTTTTGGAGCCAAAGACTGATCAAATCTTTCTTTTCAATAAATAACTTTTACTTTGAATTATTTTATATAATTTTTAATATTTTCATATAGATGCTTAACATAAGGCTTCATTTTGATATGAAAAATCACAAGTTTTTGATGTTTTAGTTTTGGAGCTTTGGAGCTTTGTGTACTATAGTTACTACTAACTGATTCCTTTTTAATTGCAGATTGGAAATCCTTGGGTGATTTTGAGTCTATCCATGTGTTTTTATTTTCATAATAAGTTATGGATTTAAATTTATTTTTAAAGTTACAAGGTGTATTTTATTCATAAATTAAACATATGGTTTCTAGATAGGATGCTTCTAGATAGAGTTTTTGAACATATTTTATAGATGTTGTCTTTCTAGATGTAGCTTTATAGATTGTGTTTTTCTAGATTTTAAATTTCTAGATGTGTATCCCACTACTGATATCCTTCAATTCTGAGGTAATTTAAATCATTTGTCATCAGCACCAAAATAAATGACCAAAAAAATTCCCAAATATGTTATTAAAATTAAAGTTCATCAGGCTTTTGTGGTTAGAGTTAAAGTAACCTTGTTAACCAAATTTTTTTATTAGTCTCACACTAAGGGACTAATTAGACCCCTAATTCCACTGGAAAACTTGTTTCTTAATCATTATCATTAACTTCAAATATAGTTTTGTCATCAAATTAAAAGTATCAAGCTCTCATACTAAATGATTCTGTGGGTATATGAGCTTCCTGGGGGAACTTGGTAACTGAGCCATATTTCACTTAGGAGGAAGTCTCTTGACAACACATTCAAGCTTTTGCAGCCAGATTGTGGCACTAATGTGATAAGATTGGTTGAATATCAAAACCATTCATCTTTAATACAATAGCATCAATACTACAGCCAATCTGTATTCCTGTATCATTGATCTGGATTTCCCAAAAAAATCTTCTCAGATGAAAGTTATTCTAGTAGTTTTCTAGCAATGGGGCAATTTTGTCAACTCATCTCAGTTTGTTGTCATGAAAATCTCAATTTTTAGGACATAAATAAGGAGTAACTACTCTATACTCTAGTAGGCATCAAACTCCTGCTTCTAATTCACTCTGCTGTGATTAACTATTGGTTTTTTTATATGATGGGTTGGATTATCCCCACAACTAATGCCAGTTGTATAGGTGATCTAACTTTGCTGATACTTTTAATGTAGGATCACTTTTCTAATTACCTGCCATATGTACATATACTTTACCAAAAAGTTATAATTAATATATAGTCAGTACCAAATTTCCCCTTAATTGAAAAGCTGGTATTTACTCCCAATATACATCAAAAGGTAACTTGAACTTAAAGCAATTATCTCCCAGGATGCATTAAGAGAAAATCAGTTGCCACTGTAGATTTTCCCTGTCACTAGATGAAAATTGTACTGGGCCAGCCTAGAAGCCTCTTTTTTTGGCTATTTTAACTCTGGATGCTCTCCTCCTGTTTATTTTACCACTGCATAATGTTTTGGATCTGCTTATTGGGCATTTTTTCTCTATTAGAATATAGTAATACAACCAGGGTAAATTCTACCAACCATAAATCTACCTGGATTTAAACTTTAAGGAGATTTATTAAGTGTCTGTCAAGAACTACAATCATTGCTCTTATTTTTTAATACTTATATGACAACATATAAGAATAACTTGGATATTTTTGAGTTAGAGGGGGGAAATGGAAAGTAATAATTTGCATTTTTATTATTTTAATAATCAAACTAATCTTTTCTTTTTGTTCAACTCAGGAATTAAAAAATATGCACCTAATATTAATTTTAGCACGTTTCTGCTATCAAATATTACCTTGTTTAACTTAAATCTGGTCCTTAACATTTATCTGGGGCCTATTATACTTCAATTCAAAACACTAAGAATATAAAAGATAATAATATACACTCTTTACCTGATTGGCCAGAACTACATGAAATAACACTTAAAAACAACTGCTGCTTGCATATAATCTTTTTGAACACTTCAGCATTTAACTTCCTCAGCCACTAGTCAAGAGGTCTTTCTAAGAGACCAAGTTTAAGCTAATCAGTTTATGCTCTTCTTGTTCTCAATCTTAACCACAGCTATGATGATGGGCTTAAATTTAATAAGTTTAAATCACTTCCCCTCATTTCAAAAGAGAGAAATAAAACTATTTAGTATCTGAGCTCTAAAACAACTCCTCTTCATTGAACCAGGTTAATCAAGCTTTAAATTATGCTATATAAGCTTCAATATTATTTACTTAACACCTTTTCTAGCATTAATAACTTTTTTATTGCCTTCTCTCTACTAGTATTTTATTATCTAGTATTTTTGAGTCTGATCTTTATTAACCTTCAGCTATGAAGGGAAAATAATTTTCTACTTATTTTACATTGTCTTATTTCTTCTTTGCCTATTATACTTGCAAGAGTCAAACTTGGAGACCAAATAGTGCAACTCTTTTCCTGAACAGCGCCATACCGTGATACCACCAAAGCTATGTTAAATGGATGGTTTAAATATGATACATGACATTGGGGACTTAAGTTCAATATGGCTGCTCCACCTTCTATGCACCTTATGAAAATCCACCTTTGATCCTTTCAAATGCCTCCTTTTTTACTCATTTAGTTCACAGGGTAATATCTCTTGGGAAGTTTTATTAGCCTGATGAGAGATATTTCTTTGTAGGACAGCTTGAGCATTTAGTAATTATGACCCTTATATTTGGTTCTGTAGTTACAAGTTCAACTTTAGGGCTTTATTAAACAAGGTAGGGATATTATTTCCAGAAAACATGGATCCCTAAAAGTATCCAACCAGTTAAGATCTTCCCAAGAAGGGGGAAACTGGTGAAGTGAGTAGTATACTGGAGCATAGCACAGGAGACACCCAAAGAGCATAGCAAAGGATCATACAAGGAAGTTAAATAATTTTGAAATAAGGAGTTTGGAGATGACAAGCTCTAAATTTATACTAAGGAGACTCAATCAGAGGTTCTGTAGAAGTGGGATAAGGCTGGGAAAAGATTACATTGTCATTAGCCATCAGGAATGATGTACCAAGCAAAATACAGAGCAATAAGTTAGGCAGCTCTATTGCCACTGTGAATCCTATAATCTAGATAATTAAGCTACTCATCAAGGATAGAAAATTTATTTAGGAGGTCTATTTCAAAATCTGTTATAGAAGTTTATCTCATAAAAAGAAAATGTTCTAAGTACTTATGAGGAACTTAAGGAGGTAGATTATGCCTTATCAAGCTCAGAAATGTGCTTTTGTTATTTAAAGAGAAGTCTTGAAAGGCTTGTAGCAAGCTGCAGCCTACAAGTGTAAGTCAAAGGCTTTGTAAATCTGGGGTAATCTCCAATTCATTACATGGGCCTCTGAGCTTGGCTTTTCTAGAAAACTCTGGAAGATGAAGGGATTATTATATAGAGTGCATTGCTGACCTGTCAATTATGGGCTTATCTGAGGCTACTGGGCAGCAGCTGAATTTATTTACTGCTGGATTTTCTGAAGAGGCACTATAAATATCATCATCATTATAAAATAAGGGCTGTAAAGCATGCACTAGCTGAATATGGTAGCAATGTAGAGTTTGATGGGGGTTCTTTACTCACTTTTAAAGGCTGTTGGTGAGGAGATCCAAATAATATGGCAATAATAGGGGTATTGAAGGTCACTATCATGAAAGATTTTTGAAGAAATAGATGCAGGAACACAATAGCCAGGGGTGGTTAAAAGTGGATCTGATTGTCTAAAAGTGCAGCAAAAGCCTGGTTCATACCCTGGGTAAAGCATTGGATAAGGGGATAATTAATTATCAGTTGATAAAGCAAAATTGGAGAAAATCCAACCATGAAGCTTGCAATATTTGAGAGACTTAGTGTTATTAGTTATAAGAGGTAGCCTGGAAGCAATAAAGATCAGTTTCAAATACTTTAATTGAAAAATTATAAGGTCTAAAAGATTGAGGCTTATGATATAGCATATTGAGTCTGATTAGAAGGGGATAAACTTTATCACAGACTGGTATCTCTCAGTCATGTTTCTGATTTTTTAGATAATAAACCATACTAATGGTATTAATAGATAAATTCAAGGAATCTGAATAGCTTTTATGAGACACAAAACTTATAAAGAGAGGGCACATAAGAGAGAAAATGGAGGGATTTATTATTCAAAATTTAATGAGAAAAGTTTATATAAAGCTCTTCCTTCTCAATTGACAAACACAGCTTTTAACTTTATGGCTTATGAAATTCAATATGAATATTGATGATAAAACACTTTTATTAAATCAATATGGTGTGTGCAATTAGTGGGGCAGGCAATCCTTACCACAACAAATGTGCTGAAAAGAAGTGCCCATGCAAGCGCTCAGGCCAGAGAACCAACAGCAAACACCGGGATTAACACCCAGACAACATTTATGATCCCACATTACTATTTTAACCAGTTAGAGAAATGTCAGCAATATAAATAAAGCCAAAAGGAGCTCAAGCTCAGCACTTCATTGGCAGCGCAAGACAAAATCTCCAAAAACTTTCCCTTCAAAACTAATTGAGTTGGCTGATCTCTAAACCGCACCATTATTACAGCTTTTATGGGTTTTGCCAATTCTTGCCACCCAAGAAAAATGAAAAATAATCTTTGCTGTTAAGATCTTTCATTAGATATAAGAGAGACAATCAAGCCTTTGGATAGCCTTACCCTAGGGATATATACCCCAGGTTGTGAAGGACAGAAAAAATAAGGACCTTGATCATTGAAAGTAATATTAAGCAGGTCAAAAGTGGAAATGACTTGGGTTTAATTATCCAATAGAGGAAATAAATCCTCCAAATTTGAGTTTTGGGATTTTTACAATGTGCTACCAGGCATTTATCCACAGAAATATCAAAGAGAGAAAGCTGATAAGAATTATCAAGCTATATCTGACAGGCTACCAGGGCCCAAAATGGGCCTGCCAAGGAACTAAATAGCATCAGGCCAAAGGAATGTGAATTTTCAATTAGGCAATTGTCTAATTGCCCAAATAGGTTAGAGGAAAAGATTTCAGTAATCCACACCTCAATTATCTAAGAGTCAAAATCAATGTCTAGGGACGCCCACACCTGAAGGCATCCACAGAAGCGGTGTTTACCTCTGGAGACATTTCCAATTAGCCAAAACTCTCAGCAGTTGAGATTTTGGCCCCCAAAAGCCCTCAAGAAGACCACAAGGTTTAGCCCAAGTGCTAGGACCTAAGAATAGCGTGTTTTCTCCCCTAAGCAATCAACCAGACAATGCCATTTCTAGGAAAATGATGGCATGTGACCAGCCAGCCAACCAGGATGCATTGGCAAGACAAAAGTCAACTTACCAGAGCTATAGAGCTAGGGAAGCTGGAAATTTCCTCCTTGTTGATATCACACAATAAACATCTGCTATATAATGCAATCAGATAATTTAATCTTTTCAGGAGTTTCTTACATTATTACAACCTTCATACTAATGGTGCTATCAAATAGAGAGTTTCTGAAGATCCAACATCAGCGCTTGCAGACAGAGTAACTTATTTCTGCTTCTACTCAACCAGTTTCCTCCTGTTACTTACCCCAGAGCACTGGACCAGAAGCTAGCTTCTGCTCTGGGTCCCCCTCTCCCCTTCCAAGGTTTCAATCAGCTTTGCCAACTTGCGCCGCCAAGCCAGCCCATGAGTGCTGCCACAGGAAAACCCCCTTGTCCCCACCATCCCATCCTACAATTACAGCAAAATTTGTTTTTCTTATCCAACTATGCTGGGATTGCTGAACAATTGATTCTCCACATAAGACTATGGCACCCTTGGACTACTGCACCAAACTATGTGATGAGGATGGCCCCCATCATCTACTGGGCCTGTCAGGCTAGACTCTTCCTGTGATGATCCACATGTTTGGTGGTTTGCAGGCGGGGCTTATGTTGGCCAAGTGAAAGTTGAGTGACTGTTGTTGAAGAAAGCTGGCTGGAGGACCAGAAGATGATGGTGAAGAACTAGTGGTCCGGAGAAATGAGCCAAGATTTTGCCAAATTGATTTGCCAAAGTGAGAAGATGTGGAATATTTTGCCTTGGTTTAGTATGAAAATCAAGAAGGAATGTGGATAGAAGTTTGGGTAAGATATTTATTTATTAAGTTCCTAGGATAGACAAAGGTATGTTGCTATGAGAGCAGGATACAAGGTTATTTTGGTGGGACATTTTCCTTGGATTTTACTATATTTGTAAATATATGGGGAAAACTTTGAAGAGGTCCAGAAAGAACAATTTAAATAGTATTCTACTATTTAAATGGGTTTGGGTTGAATGCAGGAAGACATGGTACCAGAATAATGGACTGGTTAACGCTTTGGTGCGTGAAGAGTTGTCAATTTGAACAGTTTGAGCTGTGGAAATGATTTTCATAGTTGGATCCCAGTGGAACTTTAGAAATGGTTTATTTCCGCGCTCTGCATTCATTGGTTGAGTTCTGGCAGGTTTTCTGATGAAAATGATTGGTTGGAAGCCAAAAGCTTAGCAAGTATAAGCAAGGAAATAGTATATTAATACTTTAAGCTTTTGAGAAAGTGGGTGGATAAGCTTTATTATTATAGGGAAAAGTGAGCAGCAATAGTTTAAGCTTCTGAAGAAAGCCATTTTGAAGGCGAACTGCTGGGAAAAGGACATCATAAGAAGGTGGCTGGCTGTAAAGTTATGTCTTTTGACGGTCTTTTGGAGGGTCGTTCCAGGTCTTTGAGAGAACACTTCAGCTCTCTTGAGTTTCTGCTAAGAGGTTTTGGAAGCCTTGATCAATAGCAATAGCTTCTAGAGCTAAGCCTGAGATAACAGACAGGAGCCTAAGATTAAATGAGTGGGTAACTTTGCCAGTGCACAGAAGTTTGATTCCAAGGAGTTGGAGTCCACATTTGGAGTAGCAGGAGTTCAAGTTCTGGCAGCAGACAAACCAAGACTTAGGTGCAGGAGTCCAAGACCTGGCACAAGGAGTCCAAGATGTTGTTGAGAACTCCAAATATTAGCAAATCCATTTTGTTTCCCCAACCCCGGGCCATATACCAGAAGGCTGTTTCTATGGGAATCTTCCTTCTGAGAGTGAATTGTAAAGCCTATTTTGACCCCTATAAATATTTTTGAGATACATTTTCCCCTTACTAGAGAATGACAATCCCTTCCAGCCGGTCCCTTGCCAATCCAGGACACTTGGGGACTAGTGGACGGAAACCCCACCTTCCTTCAAACAAAGCCTGCCCTGAAGGTAAACCAAACCATGACACAGCTTACCATAGGGGCCAATCAGTCCAAGCTATAAAATGGAACCTGAAGTTATCTCAACAGATAACCAACTTCTCCAAAAAGAGCCTTTACTGCTCCTTTACCCCATATCCTCCAGAAGAGACCACTTAAAAAATTAGGGTCATGGTTATCCCACTGATGCCCAGATCTTGGTTGAAAGGTAATAGAGAGCATACTGCACACACTATAAGACCTCTCCACCAACCATTATCAGCCAGAGGCCTGGACTCTAACCCAGCTAATCCAAGCTTTAATCTAGGCCACCCTTGATAATGTCAAGGCAGGTTTATCCCAAAAGCCCACACCTGATATGACTGCTGATCTAAAAGTCAATATCTATGATCCAATGTTTTGGAGCTGTTTGTATTGCTGGGATCTATGTTATCTGAGTTGATTCCTGATGGATTTTAGTTGCTTTCTTTAAGACAGACCACTTAACCAACCCAGCTGGGTAACTTATTGGATTTGCTGCAGCTTTGGACTGGGGCTTGCAGACACTTTTGGCACCTTTATCAGCTTTTAGGCCTACTTCAAACTGGAGGAGAGATGAGGATAATTTATGGTACTCCCTTATGCCCTGTAAAGCCTTGGGGGGATATCAAACTCTTTTATTTCCTATACAACCAAGTCAAGGGATGTTTTCATCTGTGAAAATGATACCATGCTTACACCTGCCTGTAAATCAAACCAATCTCAGCCCACTGCAACTCACCCATTAATTATACCTGAGGTGTACCCAGCTGCCTTACTGGGTTGCCAACCAAGCTTATACCCAGCTCATGAGGTCAAATGGGTCTGCATCCAGTTCTTCCTCTTTCAAATATCAAGCTTCTCAACTTCCTTCCCTGCACTCTCCTTGTTGGTCTGTGCCACCTTCCTGGGGGACTGCATTTTCACAGGTTGCACTTTTAATGCACAGTTGGAAAATCCCTATCAACCACCCACAGCTTCCTCTAATCCAGGGCGCTCCTAGTGAAGTCAGCCGAGCTGGGTCTTTGAAGCCCTGTACCCATCACCAGTATAGCTTTTTGATGCCATCTCTATCTATCCAGAATAACCCCTCCCCAAGATCAGGGAGGCTTTCTTCTGCTTACCCCAAAGCCCCTGGACTTGCCCTATTGGAGGATCATTTAAGCTTTGGGTATTTCTGGGCCAACCCTATAGTTAGAGCACTGAGATTCTGATGCCACCTCCATCGAGGGAGTATCAGGGCGGGGCACCTGCAGCCCAAGCATTGTGGGGGTTCCCTCACCCCAGGCCACCACAACTCTGATGAGTGAGATCCCAATCCTTGCCAAACTTTGATCACTCTGATTAGCTGCACTGCTGGGTTAGCTGATACCCCATTTCAGCTGAAATAAATCTCTGAAACCAGATCTGAGGTACCCCTGGCTAGGTCAGCAACCTAACCTTTCATCTCTTTTACCTCCTCCCCAAATGGGAGAAAGATATTTTTCCCAGAATTGGTAGGATGTGATGGTTTTACCTCAAAAGGGTTATGAGACAGGCAAGGGGAAGCAAAGAAAACTCTCCTCTAATCAGGAAGGAAAGATGCTGTTATTAAACCAGAGGAAATCATGCCACAGGGATCAGGTAGGGAATCTTGAGTTGGCGGGGGTGGATGCAATTACAAGGTAGCTGTAAGCTTTCCAGGGATGATATTTTCTCCCACCCCCAACACACACTCTGAAAGAGCCTTTGTAAGCCCCTGGACCTGGGTGATTCAGATAGCATAGAAGGGGGTATAAAGGCTAAACATAGATTCAACCTTTTTGTTGCTGTGGCTCTAGGAGTAAATAGGTGGGGATGCTTTGTTTGATGCTCTCCTCTACCATTCCTGAATTGCAGCTAATGAGGTGGCTGTTGCTAAATTTATTGGTATTTTGAGGATCAGTGGGTTGAAAATTTTGAGGGATGTGATAGATAAAAAAGATGGTGGAATTGCAGGCTGGAACTGATTTGGATATAAGGAAATGTATTATGAACGCCACTCTGGATATTGAAGGGTGGTGTAGCCAGCTTGCTACCAGGGTTGGGGTCAAGAAACCCAAAGTTGCTAAGGGTATGATACAATGATAGATCTAGCAGCCAATATATGCTTGTTCCTTCAGGACATGGTTAAAGAATAGGAACTGCTTTCCCAAGTTTACTGAGGCTATGGTTGAGTATAAAGTTAATCTGGATACTGTCCCAAGGGTAGATAACTTGACCAGCTTTAATCCATCTATGTGGCTCACACTGGACATTTTTTACTTCCCTGGTCAGTAAAGATGAACTCAACATTCCGTGTTTTAATATTGCCTATATTAATTTAATGTATAGTTTATCTTTATAGCACATGGTTTAGGGTACAGTCAAGCATAGCTAAAAATTCAAGTTTTTTAGATGTGTTGTCTTCTGAGCTTTACCCAGCCTAGTTGCTATTAATTGATCCCAGTTTATTGTTAATTTGGATCCTGGGTAGGGTTTAGTTTGATTTTGAACTTTTGTTTAAAGATTTTTTTTGTTTTAGAGAAGCTGTCAGCTGAGATATTGGGATTGAATTTTGGGTTTTATATTTGCTGTAGCTTTCAAGAGGGGGTGGTTTGAGATGGTATGCTCTATCCATCCTTAGATGATACGTGTGCCTTTGCTCGGGGATTATCTTCTCAGATACTTTTGGTTGGGCTGAGGGGTTTGATTTGTCCTTTGGTTTGGGAGCTTTTTTAGAAAAAAAA
Source organism: Entomophthora muscae (assembly GCA_014839935.2). Lineage (NCBI taxonomy): Eukaryota > Fungi > Entomophthoromycota > Entomophthoromycetes > Entomophthorales > Entomophthoraceae > Entomophthora > Entomophthora muscae. The sequence continues at coordinate 96,778 of QTSX02003573.1, read as the reverse complement.
ATTCAAGTTGTTCCGAATCAACCGTCTCTATCTTTAGACCCACATATTTTTGGCAGGGGGTGGGCGGATTTCAGGGGAGGATGCTGGCGTCCTTCGGGGACAGGAGGCGGTTCAAGCTTGATTTGTGATCTAGGTAGTGAGATTTCTCCAAACTGGGCATATTATTAAGCGCGTGTATTATTGCGGCATGGGACCGAACTGGCCCAAGTCGCAGATTGGGATGCTTCGGCCGGCTAGCTTCCAGAGTTGCCTAATATTTAGCAACTTTAAATCATTGATAAATTGCTGGAGTAAACCGAAGCAGTCCTCGTCGCAGAGATGATTCCTTTGGTTGGCGCAAACCAATCAGTCAGCTGAAAAGTGTCCACTCTTGTGATAAAAATCCCACCTCTTCGGACCACTTCCATCCCATGGCAAACAATTTGCTATTTTTCAACGCCAATGATTTAAAGTGGTATTTTATAATACTATGGCTTAAATCCACTAACGCATATTAAAATTACCTATCTCTTCGCATTTGTGGATAGATCCTTGCTTTTATTTCCTAACCACATTATAAAATATACATCGTGGTATTGCAGTGGCAATGCTTCCAAACCTATCCTTCTTCCTCTCAGGAATTGAATGTTTGTCCTACTTGCAGCCAGAAACTACACTTCCACTGGGCCTGGCTGGTGGTCACACGTTTGTGGAGCTGGACAACCAACTCCGAGCTGTGCTCATCTCTGATCCCAGTGCTGGTCATGCTGCCGTGGCATTGCGTGTGGGCACTGGAGCATATGGGGATCCCGTCGACTTTCCTGGCTTAGCCCTCGTCACCAACCACATTCTCCTCCTTGGCAGTAAACGATACCCAAACGTTTACCGCTCCTTCATCGAAGCCAACGAAGGAAGCGATGCCGTGCAGACTGGATCCACCCAATCGGTCTTTTCCTTTGAAGTTGGCCATTGGGCTCTGGAGAGCACTTTGGATATCTTCTCGCGGCTATTCATCGAGCCCACCTTTAGTAAAGAAGAAATGAACCAAGAAGTTGTACGCATGATTGAAGAAAGAAACTCTCCTCTGAGAATGTTTAGCATAGCAACCAAAGCTAAACTGAAAGCAGCTGACACCCTCGCTTTTAAAAAGGTTTCGGATATCCATGCTACACTCACTTCTCACTTTGAACGTTACTTCTCATCCAGCCAAATGGTACTCGTTGTCCTTGGACGTGAAAACATCACTTCCCTACAAAACATTGTCACTTCCAAATTCTCACCAATCCAGAACAAGATACCATCCCCAGAGCTTCTTCCCAATGCTGACATGTTTGCCTCCGATGTCCTAATCGACCCATACGCCAAAGTCAACCAGCTAGTCATCCGCTTCTTGCTCCCTTCTGCCATCCACAACCATCTTGATTTCCTTGCTTGGCTGGTCAATTCATCAAGTCTGCACCAAACCCTTAAACTCAAAGGCTATTCGAACATTCCCCTCTCAGTAGCAATCGAGAAGGGTACACGTATCTCTGCCTTTAGCATCGGCATGACGGTGACAGACAAAGGACAAGCCCACAAGCACCATATACTCCGCTTAGTGCTCATATTTCTAAAGACAATCCGAATCCGAGACATCCCCCAAGATTACCACCATTTCATCCATTCCACAAAGCATCGTCTTTCATCAACCAGCAACCCTCTCCGCCTGGTGCAAGATTTAGCCCAGCAGCTTCATTTCTCACCAATCCCCAACCAACCATCCTTCAACCCCCGCCACTTCCTAGCTGCACTTGAACACTTTAAGCCAACCAACCTGACCCTGTTCAGCGACCACAAGCTCACATCCGATTACTCCATCGATCCCGATTCCTGCGCAAAGTACCACATGGCAAAGTTCCCCCCAGACGTCATCGCCCGCCTCCATGCCGTGACGTCAGATGACTTTGATACAAACATCCATCCCCAATAAACACTCAAAGTTTCAACTCCACCTTTTCATATACAATTTTATAATATATACTAAAAGCATCCCTTTAAAGTTACCCCCTCCCTTCCATACTGACATCTCCCAACAACAAAAAACATATCAAACCAAAGAGCAAGCTAAATCTTGCCAGCATCAAAACTGAATAAATCTAGCATCTATTGGAAGCCCTTAACTATTCATTGATTAAAACCCACCATCTCTAAATTACATCCTCCCAGCACAAAGCTGGATCAAACCTATAAATGGCCACCACGTTCTTTAAACTTTATGAACTGCATAGCATGCATGATCTACACCATGGGGCATATCAACAAGCCATACAACAATAATCTTTTTGCAGCACTGTAAATTCAGAACCTAATGGTAGAAATGCGGCATTGTCAAATCCTTGATACAAATCTCAAATCACATCTGCAGCAACTCAGCTGAGTGAAAATTAAACTATTTAATAAGATCAACCATCTAATTCAACTTTTATTTATTTATTTATTTATTTGAATCCCTTGTGCAGATAACTCAACCAACCAAAGATAAAACACATCAAACCAATGCAGGATACATGAATCAGAATGCAGATTTCTAATGCACAATTTGAGATTTCTTTATGTCTAACAAATCATAGACAACATGAAAGCATTAACAAATATAGAAGTGCAGGATTGCCAAATCCATGAACAAAATTTCTCATCATAATTGAGGTGAATGATAAAAAAATTGATTTACGGGCATCTCAGACAGGGAGACAAAGGATCTAGAGTGGATTTGTGCTAATTCTTTTTGGAATCACAGGCATTCTCAAGATTCACCCAGTTTCATTATAGAATAGCTAAAGTTTAGATTGTAATGTTCACCAAATTAGACATAATTTATAATAAAACTGACTGAAATATACAATCCTCTTTTTGATCCTATTTTTAATAAAAGTTTATTCTGTCTTCTAACAACATCTAAGTAAATAAGCTGTTTCCCGGCCTTGACAAAATCATACAGGGCTACACTGGGTCTTCTAATAGTAAAGCCTCCGTCTAAGGTCACCCCCAACCTGCCAGCCCCTCCCCAAGCACTGCCCAGGAGTGTGTCCTTTTTCTTGCGTCTTATAGCATGGCTGTTGGAAATTGCGACATTAATGCTATTTTGATATGGCCTTTGAATAGTGATAAATGCAAATATTTGGTTGGTTTTGCTTTCAATTTTGGGAATTCCTCATCTTCTTCAAATTGGTCTGGTTCAATATCCATCCATTCTGGATTACCATACCTGCCCTTGACTGATCCTGGTATGACCTCACCCCAATGTGACCCCCTCTGCCACTCTGTCTACCTAATGAGTGATCATTAACCCTTATCTACTATTTAAGTAGAATCAAATCTCCTAATAAAGACAAATTTAACCACATTTGTGTTGGCTTTAATATTCTTCAAGCCTTTTCCTTTCCTTTTCTTTTTGCCAAAAGGAATTCCTCATCTTGTATTCCAGGAAATTAAGGTATGTGCCCTTAATTTTGCCCTGAAGGCTAACCCCAGGCTAGCTTTGAACCTCAAATCTTTTGTTAAAAAAGATATCTTGCTATGTCCTTCTGGATGTTGTCCCCAGGAGCTGAACAAAGCAAAGGCAAAGACTAGGCCATACATAAGGCAGGCATTGTTCTTGTACCTTTTTAAAGTGCTGATTGTTGCAAATGAGAGTGTCCTTGAATAGCTTGGACAGGGCAGTTTGAACTTCCTCTGTCCTGCTCTCCCAAGAAGAAGGATACCTAATCAGTTCATATACTCAATCAGCTTCAGCAGGGGGTAGAGCAAGGATAGGTATTCTGGACAATTCATCAGCGTTTTGATATTGAATCCTGGGACAATGTAGCACAGTAGAGTCATAGACCTTCAGGAAAAGGGCCCATCTAGCAAGTCCTTCTTCTGGTTCCTTGAGCTGCTGCAGCCACTTGAGCAAGGCATGGTAAGTGACCACAGTGAAATGGGGGCCATATATTTAATGTCGGAATTGTTTGGCAGCATGCAATATGACAAGGCATTCTTTCTCTGTGATGCTATAGTTCTTCTCATGTTTATTGGGGACACAAGAAGTATACGCTGCAGGGTGATCCACTCCTTCATCATCTAATTGAGCCAGGATGGCCCAAATAGCTAGGTTGCTAGCATCTGTGTCAAGGATGAATTCCTTATTGTAGTATGAATACACCAAGACAGAGGCCTCTTTGAGTTTTTGTTTAAGAGTCTCAAAGGCTTGTTGCTGACTAGCAGTCCATTTAAAAGGGACATTATGTAACAGTTGGACCAAAGGTTTGCTAGTGTTGTAAATGTGCTGTTTTAGCAGAGTTACAAGGGGAAAAATATTTATAAGCTAGATAATAATCTTTATTGAGAGATAGTGATTATATAGTCATTATGAATCAAGGATAACAGAAACGTGATTGTGTTGATCACACAGCTGGATGGTGAAGGGGGTGGCTTGATCCTGGTAATAAGTCAAGCGCCAAAACAAGGTATCCACCATAAGGGATCATCATCTGTTCATGTTGTTAGATTTGGAAATTTGAGTTGACTTCCTAGTCTGGATTCAAGTGGCCGGGTAATCGGATTGCGGGTCACAAATCTGCTTGTTTGGAACCTTGCTAGCGGGTTGAGCCTGCTGTTTCAACACCCTCCCCCCCCTGACTGAAGGTTGGCCTCCTCTGGAGGTAGGTTGTCAGGGAGGTTGTCAGGAGCCCGGGTGCCATACTGGACTAACTGTTGTTCTGTGGCGGGCAGGGAAGTTTTGCGTTGTTTTTGTCTTGTTTGCGCTTCCCAAGTCCTTGCACAAGGTAAGTGTTATTATTGTTTACCTTTAGAATGATTGCTGGACCTACTTTCTTGGGTTGTAGTTTGTCTGTATCAATGTTTATGACCCAAACTTTGTCCCCAACTTCATCCTTATCTTGGATGGGGCAAAGGTTTTTTTGAAGATGTTCATTTTTCTTTTCTTTTTACTCACTGTTGGCCGCTATAACTTGAGGGTCTGAATGCAGGGGGACTTAAATTGGAATTTCCAGATTGGGTCCTGTTAATGCTTGAATGATATTTGGCTGTATGATGTATACCAACTCAAAAGGGCTTTTTTCTGGTGGATCTGTTCACTTGGGTTTGGCACACAAGTAGTGCAGTTGATAGCTGCTTATACCAGTCTTCAGGTCTCCCGGCAGTGAACTTGGCTAAGGCTTACACAAGGCTGCCATTAAGCTGCTCTACACGTCCATTGGCCTGTGGGTGGTACAGTGTTGTCACAGTATGTTTGACCCCATTCTTAGCGAGGTATATGTTGGTGTTTTTGGAGGTCAATTCTTTTCCTCCATTGGTTATCAGGAGCTATGGCTTTCCAAACTTGCTGATTATCTCTTTTCCCATTAATCTTTGTATGTCATTGTCAGTGTGCACCTTTACTGCTTTGGCTACTGGCCATATTGTAGCAAAGTCAATGGCAGTGATGATGTATTTCTTATTTTTGTGTTTCCCTGACATGGGGCCAACAACATTGAGGGCCCACACCTTGAAGGGTAGTTGTGTGCAGATGGGTAGTACTGACTTCAGAGGGGTTTCACTTTTGGCAAATTTCTTGCATACCTCACATTGGTCTAGGACTTCCTGAACGTCACAGTAGAAGTTTGGTCACCAGGCCTTGTGTTTAAGGAACTCATATAGGTTTCAACTTTTGGTGTGTCTGAGGTCCCTGTGATATTGTAGGATGATGTCTACTCTCTGATATGTGGGGATATAAGGGATGGTAGTACTGTCAGAAATTTTTCTGTTCAGGGTCCTGTACACGTCAGAAAATAGGTGTTTGTTTTTGATGACTGTTTCCTTGGTTATGTTGGTTGTACCCAGAGGGAAACCCTTGTCCTTTATTCATAGCACCAAGAGAGGCCAGTCTGGGTCAAGCCCATTTTCTGCTCTCGTGGCATGGACATATAGGCGTGAGAGGGTGTCTACCATGGCAATCTCGGGACCAGGTTTATACTGTATGATCATATTGAATCTCTCCAAGAGCGCATGCAGCAGGCTTGGCGGTAAGATAGATTTGCTTGAGTTTTGAAATATATGAGCAACTTGTGGTCAGTTAATGATGTGAATTCTTCCTGCTGTTCTAGGTAGCAACGCCATTTGACTAGACAGTAAACAATATTCAGCAGCTCCTTGTTGTGGATAGGGTATTGACACTTGCCATTTGTCAACTTTTGTGATTCATAAGCTACAGACAGAAAGTCACCATCATTATTTTTGATTTTTAGTACTCCCTCAATGGATGTGTCTAAGGTGGGTTGGTTTCCATTTGATATTCCCTGTCATGTTTGGGGTATTGCAGGATAGGAGCTGTTGTGAGCTTCTCCTTGAGGCGTCTAAAACAGATGTCACATTGGGGGGTCCACACAAACTTGGATTTGGCGCCTGTTATGGCAGATATGGGGGCAGTCAAAACGCCATAGTCAGGTATGAAGCAGTGTACATAGGCCACCATCCCCAAGAAGGTGCAGAGTTCCAACTTATCCTTGGGTGGCAGTATCTTGCAGATGGCCTGTATATTTGACTGTTGGGTTTGATGCCATCTTTTGAGACTATGTGTCCCAGGAAGGGTAGTTGCTCACGGAAGAACTGGCACTTGGAGGGTTTGGCCAACAGTTTGTGTTGTATCAGGGTAGCAAAGACTGCCTCTAGGTCTTTGTGGTGCTGTTCCACTGAGGAACTGTAGACACTGATGCTATCTAGGTAGACTAGGGCATGCTTGCCTATGTACAGCGCAAACACTTTGTTCATGAAGGTCACAAAGATGGAAGGGGAGTTTGTCATGCCAAAGTTGAGCACCACACATCCGTATGAGCCGTATTTAGTGTGGAAGGCTGTTTTGAGGATGTCTTCCTCCTTAATAAAAATCTGATTGTAGCCTGCAATCAGATCAATCTTGGAGAAGAATATGGCTCCTCCCAAGGTGTCAAAGAGATTGTCAATCAGTGTTAGTGGATAAAAATTCTTGATGGTAACTTTGTTTAGGGTTTGGTAGTCTGTGATCAGACATAAGGTACTGTCCTTCTTGGTCACAAAGAACACAGCAGCCCCAAAAGAAAGCTGTGAGGGGCAGATAAGTCCTTTCTCCAACGCTTTCTTGAGGCAGGCGCGTAGGATGTTGTCTTTGTTTGGGGTCAACCTGTAGATAGGACGCGCTTTGGGTACAGCTCATTTGAGTTGGATGGAGTGTTGAATGTGTTTCTCTGGGGGCAGCCTGGGTAGGGCTTCCTTGAAGATTTCTGGATGGCAGGCCACAATTTTGCAATCCTGAGACGTGGAGGTATCCTGGTGATCTTTGAAGTGTATGATCTTGTACTGGCAGGAGTCCCAGTCAATTCCCTTCAGGTTTTATTTTTTGTCCAGGGTCTCTGTGATGCGCACAAAGACGTGGTTGCGTAAGAGTTGGTCCACTGAGTCAGGGTAGATCTGGTGGTTGACACCTTCACGCTTAATGATCAACACTGAGGTTTCCAAGTCTACATGAGGGTTCTTCTTTTGTAACCAATATAGCCCCAGTACAATTTCAAACTTTGGGAAATCAATTACAGGACCTTGGATGGTGGAGTGGAGGTTCTCAAGCATGACAGAGAAGGGGGTGGTTCCCCTTGTCACAGAAATGTGATATTAATAAGCCAGGACCATGTTTTTAATCCGCAAAGGATTAGTGGATAGCTTGAACTTATCTACAGAGCTGCTGTTGATTAAGGTTCAATCCACACCCAAGTCCAGGAGTGCTGAGCCTGTGTAACTTCAAAAAAAGAAAGGATGGGACATCAGTTTATTGGGATGTCTGGCAATGGTGTACAGTACCAGATCCTGTGAGGGTACTTGGATCATTGGATATTGGTGCACGTCCTCAGATTGGTACTCATTATTGGGCAAGTCAGGAGTTGTGTGGGGAGAGCTTGGCTTGCTTAATGCTCTCCCCAGGCTTTTCCCTCATCTTGATTGCCTTGCGTGGCAGTGATACAGAAATGAGTACAATTTGACTGGTCATTGTTTCCATTCCCATGTCTGTTTGAGCTTGTGGGTTTATGGTTGGTGTTATTTCCGTTGTTTCCGGGGTTGATTGAGTGGAGCGCCTGCCTGTGTGGGAATCCTTGGGTTTTGCTTTTTTTCCAGTTTGTGCCTTATGAAGGGCGTTGGAGGTTTATTCTGCTTTCTCTGCTTTGCAGTACAGGCTTTGTAGGTTGGTCACTTGATTCAGGTTCACGTTTCTCATTACATGCAACTTAAGGGTGTCATAGTACATGAGGTGTGTACCTGGGATGTCAAAGGTCATGTCTGAGGGGGAACATAGGCAGAATTCCTCATAAGCATGTGTGAGCTCCTTTACAGTGCCTGTCTGGGTCAGGTTCTTTACTTGGCGTATGATCATGAGCGCTGTATCTTTAAGCACAAATCTTGCCAGGAAGTCTTGTTTGAAGGTATTCCAGTTCTTGTTGGTATGCTCTTTGTGCCACTTTTTGCACCAGGTGCCAGCGTCATGGACCAGGAAAATGGAAATTTCTGCAATCCAAAAACGCTGTGGGCATTCCATCTGAGCCAGCTTGCTCTGGGCGGACTGGATCCATGCAGCAGCGTTGTTGTTGGCCCCAGCAAAAGGTTCCAAGGCGGCGCTCTGTAGTCTTTGAGCTACGTAGGTGAGCATGGTGTTTTTGTTGGCTGGTTGCGGCATTGAGGAGGGAGCCTGAAAGAAACCTTGTGCAGACATGGCGTTGACGGCAGGTAGCAGTATCATCATGTTCTGGTACAGGACAAAGCCATTGGATATGGCGGTACCAGGGGTGTACGGAGTCCAGTCAGGTGGGAGGCCAGACATAATTCTGTCAAGGATTTGTTGGCCGCAGCACGTGCGGGCAACAGGCGGAATTTTTCAAGATAAGGTAGGATGGAGAACCTAACTGTGCTACCAATGTTGTAACTGTGCTGTTTTAGCAGAGTTACATGAGGAAAAATATTTAGAAGATAGATAATAATCTTTATTGTGAGATAATGATTATATAGTTCATGTGAATCAAGGATAACAGGAACATGATTGGTGATCACACGGCTAGATGGGAGAAGGGGGTGGCTTGATCCTGATAATGAGTCAAGCGCCAAAACAAGGTATCCACCATAAAGGATCATCATCTGTTCATGCTGTTGGATTTGGTAATTTAAGTTGACTTCCTAGTCTAGCTTCAAGTGACCGGATAATTGGATTGCAGGTCACAAACCCGCTTGGTTGGAACCTTGCTGGCAGGTCAAGCCTGCGGTTTCAACAGTACTGGTGCTGTCTCCGGGCCTGCCTGGGCCCCCCTTCTAGCTTTCTCTCTCAACTATGAGCAAGGTTGCGCTGCTGCTTGCTCTTTCCTACACTCAGGCACTGTGGCAATGCACACTATCCCTGGTCTCTGTCCTGTGTATGCTTCTAAGGACCTGTACTTCTTCCTCTTGGACTTTGGTCTTCCCCCCGCGCTGATGGAATTGGTGGAGACTATTGGTGTGTTAGTCAACCAGTTTATCCAACCCGCCCTGGTTCACCATCAACTTGCATTAGGATCCCAGAACCAGCTTCTAAATGCTGTGGCCATCCTGTCTCAAACAACCATGCTCAAAATATGGCATATCAAGAATGGTCCCATAGCCTCTTTGTGTGTATTTTGGAGTACCAGTGTAACTTGCTGGTCTCAAAGAAGTACCTAACCTCATCACTGATTTCCCTTTGCTCCTCACTCCCTGGGTATATCAAGGATTGACTGTGCAAATTGGATGAGCATCAAGAAACATGGCGTGAACAAATAAAGGCTGCTCTTCTAAAGCATTGTCAGGACTTTGAGATGCTGGTTACCAAACTTAACCAATTTTGGGAGCATGTTAATTCCCAACTTGAGATGGTTGGCACTCATGTCAATACCTGGGGCCGCCATATTCAGCACCAATATGGACTGTATAAGGCTGTGTTAGGCAACACTCTGTATCAAGTGCAAACTTACGTGGATGATAGAGTAGCGTCCATCAAGGTGACACCTCCCACTCCTCCTTATGAGGCCATGTCAGACTTTGAGGCTAAGGTATGGAAAGCCATAGCTGAGCTCAAAGATACTAATTGACGTCAATATTCTGTTCAGAACCCTCCTCTAGTAGAACCTATGCCTGATCCTTGCATTGCCTTGCTTACCAACCAAGTAGCTATCTTGCAAGGAGAAATTAAGTATTTGAGAGAACACCTCTCTAATCCTGATGATTTGTCCTCTGAGTCTGAAGGTGAAGGGGAAGCTGAGGTCACTAGTACTCCCGCCCATGGCAATCATGGTTGCTGCCCTGGCTTGGAAGACCAACCCCAGGTCAACTGTGCTCTTGCCTTGGATCAGTTAGCGGAAGTAACAAATGATATTGCTGACAGGCATGATGCATTGGAAAGGAAGGTGCAAAACCTCTGACTTGAAAGAGACAATGAATGGACAGTTTATCCCTTTGATTTCTTAAACCACTTCACTGACCACCTGCCTCAATGGGATTGCTGGCACCCTAACAGTGCAACAGATTAAGATTGATTGATTTGGAGCTGCTGCTGCTACCGCTAGGGACATCAGTGGGAAAAACAGTTCTACTTTGGACACCCTAGAGAAGAGCCTTTGACTTCTTTGGGCTAGACAACCTGGTACCAAATCTGAGTTTGAGGGCAATCCCCACATTAACATCCTCAACCCAAGTGACAACAGCCAATCCACCACATTGTCCATTGACCCCAGCTATAAGCCTTCATTAAAACAGATATTTGATCCTAAGACTTCTACCATTGCTGCCTTTCTGACAATCTACAAGACTGCAATGTGTAGGGCCACTGATGAGCTTAAAAAGGAGCATATTCTTACCTTTCAACATCCCATGTTCCAAGAAGTTGTGGTCCTCAAACTCCCTTCCATAGTCACTTGGGAGGATATGAAACACCTCTTGATCAAGGAATTTGGAGGAAATCTCATCTTGGAGGCCAAAAAAGATGCTATTATGCACATGGCCTTTAAGCCCAAGGAAATCCTGGATGAATTTTCTGACTGCTTCTATATTAAAGGACAAATGTTAATCACCAGTTGACAGTTAACCCCCGTGAAGCCTACACTGCATGCTCAAACGCTTTAAGGTGAACCAACTCATATGTCTGCACTTTAAGGCCCACAAAGCTTCCCTTACGTCTATGAAGAGTATCAAAGCCCTCTTGCAAGACATGAACTTGACCCATGGGGGTACTGCGGTGCACAAAAATAAGGCCAGCAATGCTGGAACCACCTCTTGCAACCCACATATTATGACTCTAGGCTCAAGTGGGCCATCTAAGAGGCAAGGATGTCATAACTGCAGTCAAATAGAGCACCACTTGCGTACCTGCACTAATCCCTGGGTAGAAGGTTATGATCCTAAGGAACAGGGAGGGAAAAGAGAGGTCATTTTAGAGGCAAAGACACTCTCTGCTGATCAATCCCCCTGTCTTCTCCTGATCCACCCTCTGACAAGGAATCTTCCCTTTCCTCTGTCCCAACTATCCTTCACCTGTTTCATGATCTTTCCAGTGATTCTGAGCCTAAAGATTCTGACTGTGATGAATCAGATAGTTCTGACTACTCCTTTCTGGCTGTCCCAGAAACTGTGTCTGTCCCTTACAAGCTTTGCTTGAGGAAATTACCACTACCTCTTGCACACCTTCAGTCAAAGCCAAGGCTGTGGTGACTTACCCCTACCTGTCCCAGTCTCATTGGCCACCTGTCTTGATAGACTCTTCTTAAGAAGCCGCCAAGCTAGCTGAAGCCCTCTTTCAGAAAGTGACTGTATCTCTCCCCTTGCAGACTGTGTATAAGGAAATTCCTGCCTTAAAATGCATGTTAGCTAAATGGGAAAATGATCTAGCAGCTGCACAGGACGTTCTGGCAGTCTTGCCCCCCTTTGGGAAAGATACTACTTGTGTGGAAGTATTGATCCAAAAGGTTAAAATCAAATCAATTCTGGACACAGGCTCTCCAGTCAATGTGGTATTGTCCAAGCTAATGAAAAGGCTTAAGCTGGTCCCTGACCTCAAATACATTCAGTCATATGGTACTGCTGACATGGCTCAAACCTGAGCCATTGGTGCCTACTCTTCCCTGCCAATGAGGTTTGGGAAGCTTCTTATTGCATCCCCTGCTATTGTCTTAGAAAACAAAAGCTACAATCTCCTGGTTGGTACGCAATTCCTTAGAGAGTACAATGGGAGTGTGAACCTTTGAGATGGATGCCTATTGCTCTTGGGGTATAAGATCTCTTTAATTTTTGAAGAACCTCCGTGCATACCAGGCAAACACCTTAAGGCTTGAGTGCTAGAGTACCCCACAGGTATCTTCTTGCTCACATACAGAACTCATTCCTCCAATATGCATTCCCCTCCTCCTTCCTGTCCTGTAGAGGAAGATTTGCCTCTTCTTGCCCCTGCAGCTATCACCAATCCACCAGGCTAATAAGTGATTATAGACTCTCATATATCCTACAAACTACCTAAAAAATCATTCCTGGAGCTATACTCACCTGATTCCCTAAGCTGCAGAGAGCCTCAGTTATGCCCAGTGATTTTGACCTGGACCCATAAGGAGCCTATGCAGCTGTTGTTGGCTAACCTAACTGCCCTGCCTATGCAAGTGACCTATGGCCAGTTTATAGGACATGGCCGCATATTAGGCTCAGAGCAAGCGACGTCCCTCTACCCTTTTGGAATGTTCAGTGATTTTAACTTACCTGAAGGAGACCCTCAGGTTCTCTCCCTGTTCACCGCCACAGACTTCCCACAACTAGCACCCATTCAACAAAAAGATTTTCTGAAACTTCTAGACCAGTTTAAGGGTATCTTTGCCTCTGGACTACGGACTATGGCCTAGCTAAGGGGGTTATCCACCAGATAGATATGGGTGATTCTCCACTCTTTCATGCCAAATCTTACTGCTGCAGCCAAGTAGAAGATGGCCAGGTCTCTAAGGAGCTTTAACAGCTCCTGGATACTGGTCTCATAGCCCCCTCTTGGAGCCCTTGAGCCTCCCCATTATTGATCCTAAAGAAGAAGGATGGAGGCCACTGCATTGTGATGTATTACTGCCGCCTAAACTTGCTCACCAAAAAGGACTCTTATCCTCTGCCTAGAATTGATGATGCTCTTAGATAAGTAGGGGAATTGAAGTTTTTCTCTGCTATAGATATAGCCTCATGATACTGGCAGGTCAACTTGTCTCCTGAAGATAGAGAAAAGGCCGCACTTATCACCTCAGGAGGTCTTTTTGAACCCACTTGTATGCCCCAAGGACTCTACAATGCCCCTGCTACATTTCAACAGGCTATGGACTCCATCTTGCGAGATTTGAAGCTCTCCTGCGTTCTTGTATACCTTGATGATATTACAGTGTTCAGCTCCACCTTTACTGGCCATTTGGACCACCTCAAAGCTGTCTTCATCAAAATTTGGGAGGCAGGTCTGAAACTCAAACCCTCTAAATGCTCCTTTTTCAAAGAACAACTCAAATTCTTGGGCTATGAGGTCACCCAAACCAGGATACGCCCCATGAATAATAAGGTGGAAGCCATTGACAAGACGCTCCCTCCCATAAACCTAAGGAGGTCCAAGTGTTTCTTGGCATGATGGGGTACTATTGACAATTCATCCCTGATTTTGCTGAACTAAGTGAACCCCTTGTCCAACTCCTCTGGAATGTGCCCTTTAAATGGACTGACAGCCAACAAAAATCATTTTAGGCTCTGAAGACCAAGCTCAAAAAGGCGCACATCCTAGTCTACCCTAATTATGATAAGGAGTTCATCTTGTACACCAACGCTAGTGGAGTAGCTTTGGGTGCCATTTTAGCCCAGCTTGATGATGAAGGTGTTGATTGACCTGGGGCCTATTCTTCACAAGTCCTCAACAAGCACAAGAAGAACTATAGTGTCACTGAAAAAGAATGCCTAGCTGTTCTGCATGCAGTAAAACAGTTCAGACACTATATTTACAGGGCTCACTTTACAGTAGTCACAGACAACTCCTCTCTTAAGTGGCTGTAACAATTAAAGGAGCCTGAAGGTCGGCTAGCACGTTGGGCTCTGCGCTTACAAGGATATGGTTTACAGTAGTACATTGCCCTGGTGAATAACATCAGAATGTTGATGATTTGTCAAGGATGCCTATACTAGCTAAACATACCACTGACGCTGATTGTCTATACAAGTTAATAGGATACCCTGACTCCTGGACCACTGAACCAGAAGACATCCGCTTGGCACTGCAAGCCCTATCAAAAGATACTGTGATTTGAGATAGACAACTCTTTAAGAAAGTCAACAACGCCCATTTGCCCTATGTCTACCCCAGTATGAGAATAGCCATCATCCTCCAAGCTCACATTGATACTGGACATGGAGGCATAGCAAAAACGCATGACTGGTTGTTCAAGAACTTCTATTAGGAGAATATGTGCCTCCTAATCCCTGATATCCTTGCCTCATGTCATTCTTGTCAGCTCCAACAACCCCAACCTTCTCAACACAAATTCAAATATATCCCCTTAAACATGCCTTCCACACTGTGAGTATTGATGCTATTGGCCCTCTTCCTTGTTCTAAATCTAGGTGACAATTCATCTTGGTGGCCGTAGATCATTTTAGTAAATGGGTTGAGGCAAGAGCAACCAAGGATATAACTGCCAAAACCACTACTAACTTCCTGCTGTAAGATATCTTCTACTGCCATGGCTGACCTCAGGTTCTGCTTTCTGACAATAGGACCAACTTTAATGCCCACCTCATAACGTTCATTGTAGAAACTATGGGCACACACCAATCCTTCTCTGCTCCATATAACCTGTCAACCAACAGGACCATGGAACAAGCAAATTCCACTCTGGTGTATATCATGATAAAGCTTACACTCTCTTATGCTGCTAATTGTATATGTTTCTCCCTGTTGCTCTCTTTGCATATAGACTCATCAGACATCAAGTGACTGGTCATTCTCCCTTTGCCATGCTGTATAGACAAGAGGCCACTACCCCCTCAATCTTGGGACCCCCTTTTATCAAAGTTGATGCATCTGCCAACCCTGAAGCTCATGTCAAATACTTGACTAATTGTATCATTGACATCCAGGCTACAGCCTATTCTACTGCCTACAAAGTCAAGGCTTTAGAACTCTTGCCCTTTAATGCTTCCAGAGCTCCCCTCCCTGATTATCAAGTAGGCAACCTAGTCCTCTATTATCAAAATTTTACTGGAGGCCAAGCCCATAAGTTAGACTCTCTCTGGGTTGGACCTTTTGAAGTCACCTACAAGAAGGGTGTTGAGTATACTGTGATGCTTCTGTCCTCTGGTTGTCCTTTTGCCCATGTTTACTTCAACTTTCTCTGCAAATATCATCTCCCTGTGACCAATCTTGAGGGGGGAGATTTCAGAAATTGCGCCATCAATGCTATTTTGATATGACCTTTGAATAATGATATGTGCAAAGATTTGGTTGGTTTTGCTTTCAATTTTGGGAATTTCTCATCTTCTTCAAATTGGTCTGGTTCAATATCCACCCATTCTGGATTACCATACCTGCCCTTGTCTGATCCTGGTATGACCTCATCCCAATGTGACCCCCTTGGCCACTCTGTTTATCTAATGAGTGATCACTGTCCCTTGTCTACTATATAAGTAGAATTTTTTCTCCTAATAAAGTCAAGTTTATCCACATTTATGTTGGCTTTAATATTCTTCAAGCTTTTTCCTTTCCTTTTTTCCAAAAGGACTTTCACATATTGTATTCTAGGAAATTAATATATGTGCCCTTAATTTTGCCATGAAGGCTAACCCAAGGCTAGCTTTGAACCTCAAATCTTTTGTTATAAAGATTTCTTGTTGTGCCCTCCTGGATGTTGTCCCCAGGAGCCAAACACAAAAGTAGTCTTGAAAGAGAGGACTATTGTTGCTACAGCAGTAAGGCCTGAAATATTTGTGATTCCCTTTGTGATATCAAAAATAATCTCAGGCTCTGAGCCATAAGATATTAGACCTCTAATGAGCTTTTTTGAGAGTATAAAATGGAAGATATGTAGATAGATTCAAAAATACTATTGCCATTGGAGATTTAAAATATTGGGATGTTCTAATAGTGAGGATTGATGTATCTTTGTAAATCCTTTGAGCTTTTGCTGTTTGATTAGAAGCATCTACTGAAGAGAAATCAAAGTTAATATATTTTTTATGAGGGTGTATCTCAACATATCCTGAAGTTTAGTGAAGTGGAAAAAATGCATCAATAAGGTCTTAGTTGTAGTATGGGAATAAATTGTCATACTGTAATTTTACCCCATATCTTACAGTGCTTTTAAGACAGCTGAAGGGGTTTTTAGGATAGTGTTTATCTTAGACAAGTTTAGATCAAGATCTTTGGGGGTATGAACTTCTGGTTAGGGTTTGAATCAGGCAGTCTTCTTTCAAGAGGGTGTGGGCGTTTGGCAGGTGATTTTCTAACACTTTCTAGAACACTGTCACCACTTCATGCGGGAGCTTGGGTAGGCTGTTGCCCTACATTGTGTTTGTGCACTGTGAAGGTCCACATGTTTGATGGTTTGTAGGCAGGGCTTATGTTGGCCAAGTAAAAGTTTAGTGACTCTTGTTGCAGGTAGAGGCCTAGTAGGGAATAATGGCTACTAGGGAAGGGAAGGCCTGGCTAGTAGGTGACAAAGGACTACTTTAGGCAAATAATGTCCCCACCCGGCAGGAGATATTGGCTGCTGTGGACTAGAGATCCTCACCCAGCAGGGAACTTTAACTGCTTGGGGTGAGGAATGAGATATCTCAGCAGGAAACTTTAGCTGCTTGGGGTGGGGAGTGATCCAGCCTGATGGGTATTGTGAGCTATACAGGATGGATGTTGTTTAGACCCTGGTGGGTAACATGGGCTTCCAGGGTAGGAAAGTGTGCCAGCATGGTAGGTAACTTGGCTACCAGGGCTGTAGAATGTTGGACCCCTGGCGGTTAACGCGGGCTACCATGGAGGAGAGAAGCTTTGAGATCTCTACATATCCTAATACACTTACAGTAGGTCTGTGAGCAAGAACTCTACCTAAAAGACTGGTAGGGTATCCTTGTCTATATTTTCATGAGAGCTTTGGGGAGGTCTCAAAGTGAGCATTAGAGGGCATGGATATGCTCAGGGGGTGTTACCAAGGCGGTTGCTTGGGGAAGCAGCTGAAGAACTTGGTGTGATCAGGCCTCTAGGAAGTAAAGCTGATTAATTAGCTACTGAAATCTCAGAATTAATCACTTGGGTGGGTAAAGACAACTGTGTAGACTTTATTGATCTATGATTGGATGGTCTAAGTGGTTGCCACTTGTGAGTGTCACAAAAGATTCCATAATGCCAGGTATTGTCCGCCCAAGTAAGAAGGCTTGGAAGGCTGGGAAACATGTATCAAAATTGACCAAGTTAACAGATTTAAACCAAATAGTCAATTGTAAATGGGTCACTGCTGCTCCAGTCTGCCAGCTGAAACCAGATACCCCTTTCAAACTAACAATGATAAATCAACGTAATATGAGGGTCACCCAATATAAGCTTATTAATCTGCATGGTTGTCAGAAACTGGTCATGCAAGGGTTCTTTGCAACCTGGACTAGATACTTACTTGAAGATGTAGAAGGAATAGGAGGTCAAGACTTTGGTGGTCTTACTTAGTCAATTTTTCTGATATATATTGAATAATTTTCCCTGTGTCAACTCCAAGAGTTGAGTCCTCCTAAATTTACTCAATAAAAATCAATTACCCAAGTTCTAATTTTAAATTTTAAAATGCATCCTGTGACCAGGTTGTTGCGGTATATCCTGTACAATCTGATTCTGAACCAAATCATTTCAGGAAGATGGGGCCCAGCATTTGGAACTTTGTTGTTGGAGCCGCCAAATGTCAATTTCATGCCAGCAAATTTTGTAGCTCCTCCCCCCATTCTTGAAACTGAAAATTGTGTCCCTTCCCAATGCCCAGAATTCTACGCTGAAGATGCATTGATGCTTTCCCAGGACATTTATCTTGGTTTACTCTGGTTAGGGCTACTGGTTCTACTTAATCCTGGAGTTACAATTGCAAATTTCACAAAAAAATCTCTGAAGCCATGTTGGTGGTTAATAATCAATTCTATGTGGATTTGGGTGGTAATTCCCCATCATTTAGAAATGGCTTCATATTATCCAGTGATTTCTGTCATATTACTCAACTCTTCTACATCTGAGTTTTTGGAAGCAGTTTGTCATGAATTTGTGTTTCTTTTCTCCTGCTCTGTTGAGATATCTGTGTTTACCATGTTTATTTGCATCAGTTCATTTCTGAGTTTTCAGTTTGGGCTTTTCTTTAATTTGTGGTTTCCATCTCCAGTTGTAGTTGTAGAGACTGGATCCTCTGTTTCCTATTTCTGTCACCTCATGTCATTTTGGCGTCCAGATTATTTTCCTGCTCCACCCACTGATGAGATTTTGCGTGAAGTTTTGTCAGCATTATCATTTTATTCCGGCTCTAGCCTTAGTCACAAATCCCAAGTTTACCATGTGATGACAAAGGTTTCTGAAGATGCCCGTGAATGGTTGTTGTCCGCAGTGGAGCGCAATCCACGTGTTTTAACTGAGAGTGCATCTCTATACCCTTTGTTAAAAAATTTGTGTGTATCTATTGAGGAGCTCAAAGTATATTGTAAGCTGTACGCCTTCCATCAGGGTACAACTCCACTTTTGGTATTCCTTCCTCAGTTTCTTACCTACTGCCGTAAAATCAATGTTCCCAAGGTGAATAAACTCTCAGGGTTGTGGTTAGCAGTTGACCAGACTTCCCAGGATTTGGCAGTTTGGGATTCCCTGTTAACCACAACTGAGGCCCTGGTAAGCCAAACTCTTTCTTTGGTCTCAAATTTTTCTACTTCCAAACAAGGTATGTTGGTAATTGAGGATAAACCTGCTGCGCGCTCTTGGTTTTCTGGTCCTTGCTCTGCAGTAGTTCCTTCCAACCAAAGCCAAGATTGTTCTCCTCCTAGCTTGTCTCAGCTACAATTGGCGGTGGTGAACAAACCCAGTGAGGTAAAGGAGGCCCCCGTAGTGTCCGGTCCTGATAGTTCCTTGGCAATGCTTTAGCACGTTGTACCTGCAAAATCTTCTGTTATTACGTCCAAAGAGTTGCCCCTTGTTCCCATTGATTGTGATAACCCTGTTCTTCCAGCTGCTGTCCAAGAAATGATTGAGCGTTACTTCCAGGAGCATCCTGCCTCCTTAGCTGCTGTCTGTACTGCCAATGAAAAACAAGACCCTGCCAAGATTGCTACCTTTGCTGCAAATAAATCTACCACTGGTTACTTCTTGTTCTATGGTAGCATTGATAATGGTCAGACTATCTATCAGCCAGCTATTTTGTTGAATACAGGTGCTTCTGAAAATTTCATGAGTGTGGAGACTGCAAACTTGCTACAACTCAAGTACCACCTGGGAATGCTTGTTAGGGGTGGAAATTGTCAAACATTTTCCTCTTTCCAGCTGAAGAAGCCAGTTACTTTTGTAGTTGCAGGTCAGTCTTTTACTGCAAGGTTTTCTGTTTGCCCTACCCTTATGTATCCTATCATTTTGGGAGTGAGTTGGTGGAGAGATCATAATGTATCAACCTTACTGGAGAAAAATGAGCTGCAGGTGGAACACTCTTTGGGTATAACTATTTGTATTCCGCTGTTGGATATTTCTGAATCAGAGCAATCATCACAGACCATACAATTGTTTCCTGTCCCTGTCCTTGTAAGTTCAGATTTACCAGCATGCTTGCAACCCTGGTCTGTGGCATTTGACGCCACCAGAGGCAAGGTCCTTCCCAAGCACACTCAGTTTGACTTTGAATTTAAGGTCTCTGTTGATCTGATCAGAATTGTGTCTCCTATTTACCCTTTAACCTCTGAAGGAAGATGCATGTTTGGAAGAGTGGAATTGTGACATTGTTGGCAAAAGGCTACATTTTTAAGAAGGCTTTGTTGATCTGCTCTCCATTATTGTTTGTTCAGAAGTCTGATGGGTCCATTTGTCCTTCTATTGACTACGGGAATTTAAATAGCATTACAATTCTGGATCCTTATCCTTTACCTCTTGAAGCACAGATCTCTAGGTGTGTTGAGAAGGCCAAGGTATTCTTGAAACTGGATCTGTTGAATGCTTTCAATCAAATCAGGATTGCAGAAGGAATGGAATGGTTAACAGCATTCAGAACTAAGAAGGGTATCTTCCAGTTCCGCATAATGCCTTTTGGATTGAAGAATGCCCTGGCTTGCTTTCAGCAGTTAATTGATTCAGTCCTGGGAGATCTCCTAGGTGTTTGTGCCATTGCATATATGGATGACATCTTGGTGTTTTCTCCTGATGAGGAGTCCCATAAGGCCCACTTGTTGGCAGTTGTAGAGTGCATTCTCTAAGCAAACTTGATCATCAAAAGGAGTAAGTGTGAATTCTTTAAATGTAAGGTTACCTTTCTGGGTAATATTATCTTTGAGGATGGCCACACCATTGCCCCTGACAAGGAAGCTGTGGTTCAAGAGTATGCTACGCCTGTGATAGTATCCCAACTTTGTAGTTTCTTGGGTACATGTACGTTCTTGAAGAAATTCACTCCCCACTTGTCTGAGGTGGCTGCTCCTTTATATTTGGCTAGTGGAAAGACAAGTTTAGTCTGGACTCCTGAGTGTGCAAGTGCCTTCTCAGCAGTCAAGGCTCTTTTGTTGTCCTCCCCAGTGTTAGGGCATGTGGATCCTGAGCTTCCTTTTGTGGTTTCCACAAATGCATCTAAATACGCTGTGGCTGGTGTGCTGTTACAGACAGCTAGTGACAGGATTGAGAGACCTGTAGGGTATTTCTCCCGGAAGATGGAGGCTCAAGAATGCAACTACATGATTTATGACAAGGAATTGTTGGCTGTTGTGGAATTGTTAAAGCATTGGCATCACCATCTCATGTTGGCACGTCATCCATTTGTAGTGAGAACTGACCACAAAGCTCTTCTTTATTATCAACAACCCAGGGTTTTGTTGGGTTGCCAATCTAGATGGCATGGTGATCTGACAAGATACAAATTCCGCTACAAGTTTATTAAGGGATCTGACAATCACTTGGCCAATGCTCTAAGCAGGAACCCTTTCCATCTCCCAGATGCTAGTATGGACGCCAAGTTTAACACACATACTATGATTGCAGACAAGGCTGTGGTGCCTTTTGTATTGCCTCTGCCGGCTACGTTGGCCACCATGTCCTTGGCTGAGGGCGCAGACCTGGACTTATATTCCAAGGTTAAGTTTCTGCAACCTTTGTCCAAAGGCTATGATAGGCTATTAGAGCTAGCATGCGCAAACCCAGTGGGTCAGCCTCAGGGTTATCATAAGATTGGTCCAGTCTTATATCATCAAGGTTGCTTGTGGGTTCCTGAGGGCACTATTTGGGATGAAATCATGGAGGCTAATCATATCTGTCCAATGGCTGGTCATCCAGGGAAAAACAAAACAGTGGAACTTATCTGCTGCCAGTTTTCCTGGAAAGGTTTGACTGTGCAGGTAGCAGCTTTTGTTCAAGATTGCCTGGTATGTGTTTGATCCAAGGCCAGTGGGAATAAGACTACTGGTTTACTGGTTCCACTTCAGCCTGCTGCGGGTCCCTGGACATCTGTGTTGGTGGATTTCATTGGTGAGCTTCCCAATTCCAATGGGTTTAACGCAATCATGGTGGTAGTCAATTGTTTCACAAAGATGGCACACTTTGTACCTTGCTCAACCACAATTACTTCAGTGGAAACCGCTAGGTTATTTGTGAACAGAATCTTCTCCCTACATGGCATCCCAATGGAGATTGTAAGTGACTGTGGTCCTCAATTTATTGCTCAGTTCTGGGAAGCTTTCACTGGAATCCTTGGTATTAAATTGTGCCGCTCTACTGCTTTCCACCCCCAATCTGACGGACAAATGGAGAGGGTAAACCAAAGTTTGGAGGTCTACCTACGTTGCTACACTAATGGGCAACAAGATGACTGGTCTGATAATCTACCCATGGCAGAGTTCACATATAATAACGCCCTGCACACGTCAACTCAAGTATTGCCATTTTATGCCAATGTGGGTTACAATCCTTCTTCCAACATGGGTCCTTGTTTGGTTAGCAACGTGGAAGCTGCAACTGATCAAGCCGCTGCATTGAAGTAGGTCCATCAGGAGCTCCAAGTTACTCTTGCTGCCACTGTGACAACTTACAAGGAATACACAGATTGCAAGCGCCAGGAGGGTCCAACTTACAGGCCAGGTGATCTAGTCATGGTTGATGCTTGCAATATGAAACTTAAGGTTCCCTGTTGTAAATTAGGTCCCAAGCAAGTTGGTCCCTTCAAGGTAGAACGTCAGATTGGTCCCTCTGCCTATTGGTTAGATTTACCTCCTGCTTTCAAGATTTTCCACACCTTCCATAAATATCTTCTTACTTTCTTCAAAGAGACAGAGATCCCCTCTTCCCAACCCATTCTTGTGGAAGGAGAACCTGAGTATGAGTTAGATTGTATTCTGGCTTCCTGCAAGAATTGCCGCTGTTTGGAATATTTGGTGTCTTGGAAAGGTTATCCTGATTCTGAGAACTCCTGGGTTCCCCATCACAAATGTTTAAATTCCTCAAATCTGATCCATGAGTTCTACAAGCACAATCCTACTTCTATTGGTCATCCTGAACTTACCTTAGCCGCAATGAAACTCCCACCTGCTCATAAGAATTTCTCCTTATCCCATCTCCCAGATGGTGGTATTGTGCCCAGGGCTAAAGCGTAGGGTAATGTCACAGTAGATTCCATAATGCCGGGTATTGTCTGCCCAAGTAAGAAGGCTCAGAAGGCCGGGAAACCTGTATTGAAATTGACCAAGTTAACAGATTTAAACCAGACAGTTGATTGGAAATGGGTCACGGCTGCTCCAGTCTGCCAGCTGAAACCAGCTCCCCCTTTCAAACTGATGTTGACAAATCAACGTAATATGAGGGTCACCTGATATAAGCTTATTAATCAGCATGGCTGTCAGAAACTGGTCACACAAGGGTTCTTTGCAACCTGGACTAGATACTTACTTGAAGATGTAGAAGGAATAGGAGGTCAAGACTCAGGTGGTATTGCTTAATCAATTTTTCTGATATATATTGAATAGTTTTCCCTGTGTCAACTCCAAGAGTTGAGTCCTCCTAAATTTACTCAATAAAAATCAATTATCCCAAGTTCTAATTTTAAATTTTAAAATGCATCCTGTGATCAGGTTGTTGCGGTATATCCCGTACAATCTGATTCTGAACCAAATCATTTCAGGAAGATGGGGCCCAGCATCTGGAACTTTGTTATTGGTGCCGCCAAATGTCAATTTCATGCCAGCAAATTTTGTAGCTCCTCCCCCCATTCTTGAAACTGAAAATTGTGTCCCTTCCCAATGCCAAGAATTCTACACTGAAGATGCATTGATGCTTTCCCAGGACATTTATCTTGGTTTACTCTGGTTAGGACTACTGGTTCTACTTAATCCTGGAGTTACAATTGGAAATTTCACAAAAAAAATCTCTGAAGCCGCATTGGTGGTTAATAATCAATTCTATGTGTATTTGGGTGGTAATTCCCCATCATTTAGAAGCGGCTTCATATTATCCAGTGATTTCCGTCACAGTGAGGGCCCAGTCAAACACCAGTAACAATGTAGACTCATGCCTGGGTCTGCAGGTTCTAGTAACAGGGACTGAGATATAGAACTGAGGTGGTTCATAGTTTGGGGTCAACATTGAAGACTAGTATGATGGCAACTGTGGTAATTTTTACTCCCTGGTGATTGACTTCCTGGTACTTGACACTTTGTTGAGTACCAGGGAGTCAAGTGCCGCATATGTGAATCTATTACTATTTTTGACTTAACTGATTTTAAGCTGTCTTTTGTTGTAATTTAGGGGTTCAAAACCAAAAATCAAGGTTAAATTTACTTGAACTCAACTCTGTTTAATAATTTGGTTAGCTAAAATACCAATTTAAGGGGCAATTTATAAGTAATTTTACTAATAGAAATGGAAAAAAAACTTTTGTTTGACACTCTAAAACAAAAAGTGAACAATTTGACACTTCTTAAGCCAAATTTTAATTTTATTAATAAAATACATATGCACTTATATAAAAATTGTTATTTACTATTATATTTTTATTATTAGTGTCCATAGTTGTCAATTAGGCTCCCAAGCACTACTATACTGGATTTAGTGATATAGACCTTATTCAAATATATTACTTGTTTTACATTATGTTGTTCCAAGGTTTGTGGATTAAGTGGTACCACATAAATTAAGCCATATTTTTATTAAGAGATTTCATATTTACTTTATAAAAAACAGAAACTTGACTCCCCCTCTGTTTGACTCTGTCTACTTGCCGCCTGATTGGTTTTGGATTTGACTAATCAAAGGCTTAGAATTAAGGCTAAATTAATATGTGATGCACTATGAGCGCCACTCAACACTCACCCACTTGACACTTTAACTTGGGGATTATTACAGAGAGCTTCTTAACGTTTTAACCAACACTATGGTAAATAAGTCACTCCCAGCTTCTCATAGCATAATATTATCACTAAAAACGCCTTCCTACTCATTTACTTTTTTAACTTATGTTGTATTTTTTATTTTTGGGCATATGAAACTGCCTTGCTTTTGGGTTAAATTTCAAACCTGTTTTAATTTTAAGCAAGTTTTATATGTAAAAAACATAGTAAATTTGATTTTTCTGCTTGACTCTGGCATACTTGACAGTGAGAATTCAGCTTTTCTCAGCTGATTGACAGTGCCAAACTCAACACTTTACTATGTTTTGAATTTTCAACTCCCAATAAAAAAATTCCACATAATTATTTTTTATTTTTTTGCAATTATAATCTACTACTTTTCCTGCTACTCTCCATATAATCTTTATATTTTTTATTTTTTATTATAATTTTACATTGATTTAGCACTAAGATGTTATGCTGAACCTAACATCTTTGATGCTTCATCATAAATTCACATATTTTCTATGTTTTAACCTTTATATCTATACTTTGAGTTTCTATTTTGATTCTATTTACTTTTTTGTTTTTTTTCTTGATAAATAAAACTTTATTTGCATACTTTTTGTTTAACTTTTACTTTGCTTTACCTCTGTGTTTCATATCTTTCACACTTTTTTATTTATAAAACTAAACTTTTCTTTAGACAAGATCAAACAAGAACAGCCAACAGCCCAAGCCCCAAGCCTCAAAGGACTCCAAAGAAACTGTCTCCACTCTCAAGCGTGCCAAGAAGCCTGCAAAGGCAAAATTTTCAACCCCATCTACTCCCACCCCATCTCCTCCTACTCCTTCCCCCTCCACCCTCATCTTCCACGTCCCCTTCACCTTCCCCCAAAAATTCCTCCCCCAATAAATCTTATGGTGATCTTACCAACCACTCCTTTTATCACTCAGAGGCCAACTCCAAGCCCACCAAGGAGCAACATACCATTAAGTCAAAGGCTGCCAAGGGGCACACCTCTTCTTCTGGTAAGAAAAAGGAGGCTTTTAAGCAGGCCTTGAAGAACCCTTCCCCTCCTCCCCCTGATGGCTCTTCTCTCCCTCCCTCATCTGATCCCCAAGATGAACCTGAGGAGTACTCCAAGAAGTTCAAAGCTTCTGGTCATGTGGCTTGGGATTCACTGGTCATCCACAATATCTGTAATATGGACAGAGAGTTTAAAGTCCCCAAGCGCTTCCCCTGTTTTTCCCCAAATATGTCAGTAAAGGGAGGCCATGGCTACGTTGCTGAAAATTACATATTTAACTGTAATAATCAA
The DNA here is from genome assembly GCA_014839935.2 of Entomophthora muscae. Classification (NCBI taxonomy): domain Eukaryota; kingdom Fungi; phylum Entomophthoromycota; class Entomophthoromycetes; order Entomophthorales; family Entomophthoraceae; genus Entomophthora; species Entomophthora muscae. Next base: position 70,877 of record QTSX02003573.1, on the reverse strand, counting down.
AAGTGCACTACCAAGAGCAAGCACTTTGTATGTGAGGATAAGACTTGCAGGGCCCGGCTAAACATTGAGGGTTGGGAGTGGGTTACTGCTGAGAAGGGGGAGCACACCTGTGAGCCCCCCAATCATCTTATAACCTGGATGTTAAAATAGTACCTTGTCTAGGTGATCCCAACATCCTCTCACCTCCATGCATCTGATCTGGCTATAAAAGCCCTGCAGCATTTAAAACTCAACAATCTCAAGTTGGTGCCAACTCAAGAGCAGTTGGTTAAGTTCATAAGCAATAATTGTATTGCTGCCAATCCCCCCTCCCCCCAAGGCTTCAGACGTCCTCTCAGAGCTTACACTCACCCACAAGCTCAAGCAGCTTCCAAGTGGGGAGCACTTCCTCCTCCATGACAATGGGCCCACCACCAAAGACCGCATAATCTGCTACTCATCTCAGCAGAACCTGATGAAGTTGAAAAGGGCTTCAACCTGGCTAGTTGATGGTATCTTTGCCACTTGCCCCCAGATGTTCAAGCAGCTCTGGATGATCCATGCCCACATTGACATCCGGGTGATTCCACTTGCGTTCTTTCTTCTTCCTGGGGCCACCAAGGCCATCTACACCCGTGCTTTATCCATCCTTTACCAAGTACTTTCCCTCCTTCCTGACAACAATGATGCCAAGAAGACCCCCCCTACACCCGCGTCAACCCTCCTGCTGTTGATAAAGACCAAGCCACCCTGGACTTGGAGGAAAAGGTAAGGCTGAGAGCTCTGGGGCCTCACATTTGCATCATGGACTTTGAGCCTGCTCAGTTCAATGCATTTGAGCAGCTACTCAGCAGGGAGGTGCAGGGGCACCACTTCCACTTCTACCAAGCAGTTTCTTGGAATGTGCATGCCCAGGCTAAGCTTAGTAAGTTGAGCTGGAGGGACACTTGGACACTTACAAATATGTGCTTTCACAATTTAGTGCCTTGGCTTTTTTAAAGCCAGAGCACACTGCTCAGGGGTTTGAGGTTATCTCAAAGGATCCTTACGTAGTAAAGCATTCAGAGTTCAAGACTTTACTTGAGTACTTCAAGCCCCAGTGGATTGGGAAGGTTTTCACACAGAGGCAAGGCAAGGCCCACGCCAAGGCCAGCTGGAATGTGTACCAGGCAGCAGTGAATGGTGAGCTCAAGACCACCTCAGTGCTAGAGGCTGTTCACAAACACCTCAAGGCCAACTTTGGGCTCCAACCAAAATTAAATAATTTTTTCTCCCTCCTGCAGCACAAGCAGGAGAAAACCATCTCCAAGCTGCGTGATCTTGGCAAACTGTGTCCTCCACCAAGCCCACAACCCGCTCCACCCTATTCACCAAGGCCATTCAAAATGCAGCCAAGCATAAATACAAGGCCTTGGAGATCAAGCAGCAGCTTGAGCTCATTGCAACTGCCCTCCTGGAAGGGGCTAAAATTAAAAGGGTAAAGAAGGATGAAGAGTAAAATTGCTTGCTTGCTTGGCTATATGATTTTTACTTTTAACTTTTTTAGCTTTAATTTTTACTTTTTAGTTTGATCATTCAGTTTTTAGTTTTAATTTTTAAGTTTTTTGATTTAATTATATAGTGCTGATTGTTTTATGCATACATGGCAAGTTTGAGATGAATGTTTATAGTTGAAAGTAAGTAAAATATCTTAATTTTTGTTAATTTACTAGTAAAAATAAAATATTCACATTTGTACTTATATGAACTGTATCAAATAAATATTAAAATATCTTGATATTTTGCATAACTTCTATTTTTGTGCTTATGTTTATTCTTGGTTCTTTGGAATTTTATTTTTTATGGGAATCAAAAATATTTCTATAATAAAAAGTGTAATTTTTTTAGTAAAATGAGAAACATTTGCTTATTTCTCCTTATTTACATTAGTTAAAATACACTTTTTATTGCATTTTTGAGCTCTCTGGGGTCACAGTAGTATACCATACCTGTAAGGGTTAATTAATTATATTAAATGTTTTCAGTACATTAAGATCAGTTAATTAAAAAAGTGTCAATTTCCAGTTGTCAATCAGGGAAAAAACTGAATTCTCACTTTATTATAGTGTTGAGCATCAGGGAATTGAACTTACCACAGTTGTTGTATGGCAGACAGTAAGATCACAGTGAAGACTAGTTGAGGGACTGTTGGAACATGTTGAAGTTTGGAACCAAGATGGTTCATTATGCAGTTGAAACCAAGGTGGTTACTAGTGAGGATACTAGCTGAAGGACTAGAAGATCATGATGCAGGATTAGCTGATCATGATGCAGGATAAGCTGAAGGACTAGCTGATGGATAGAGAAGAACTAGATGAAGAACTAGAAGATCATGGTGTAGGACTAGCTGAGGAACTAAAAGTTAGCTAAGAAGGATTAGCATAAGTGGATACAGGAGGTAGGATGCTTGTTTTGGACTCTTGGAAATGTAGATGTTTATAAGAAAGAAGCAGTAAAAGAATTAATTAATTCTGCCAAAAGATATTATATAAAAATGGGATTGATTATCATATAAATAAAAAGAAAGGAAAAGAAGAAATAAGTTGCAGTGTTTGAACTGTAGATTTATTGGAGGCTGATTGAGTGGAATGGTGTTGGAATAATGAACTGGTTAACGCTTTGGTGCACAAAGAGTTGCAATTTGAGCAGTTTGAGCAGTGGAAATTGATTTTCTAGTTGGATCCTGGTGGAACTTTAGAAATGGTCTAGTTTTGCGCTCTGCACTCATTGGTTGATTTCTGGAAGGTTTCCTGATGAATATGTTTTGTTGGAAGCCAAAAGCTTAAAGTATAAGCAAAAAACAGTGAGTTAATACTTTAAGTTTTTGAGAAAGTAAGTATGTAAGATTAAGTTATTATAGAAAAAAGTGAGCAACAATGGTTTAAGCTTTTGAAGAAATTCATTCTGAAAGTGAGAACTGTTGGGAAAAGGACACTATAAGAAGGAGGCTAGCTGGAAAGTTATGGGTCTTTTAAGTTTCTTCCAAAAAAAATTTGGAAGCCTTTTGATTGCAAGCAGGAGCTTAGTTGGACTGATACAAGTGGAATACCAAGGCCACTAGAGCTATACAGAGAGCTGAAGCCCAAGATTAAGGAGCTGGAGCTTGAAATAAGGAGCTGGATCCTAAGCGTGGTGCAGGAGTCCAGGTTTAAGGAGCAGGAGTCCAAGTCTAAGGAGCAGAAGTCCAAGACTAAGGTGCAGGAGCCTAAGACCAAGTAAAAGAAGTCCAAGATGTTGTTGAAGAACTCCAAGTCTTGGCAAGCCCATATTGTTTCCCTGACCCCCTGGGCCATATACTAGAAGTTTTCTAAGGGGATCTTCCTTCTTAGAGTGAATAAAAGCCCATTTTGATCTCTATACATATTTCTGAGATACATTATTCCTTACTAGAGAATGATAACTCCTTCCAGTTGGTCCCTGGCTATGACCCAGGACACACTTTGGGGACTGGTGGAAAGGAATCCTCACAGGCTACTTTCATGATTGTTTGCTGGTTCCTGTAAATGAATTTGCATATTAAACTTCAAAAAGTAGAGTTAATCTGGTCAAGAAAGATTCCATCCCAAATTTGATTTATTCAAGCTAGCTTGAAATCTCTGACACAGTCTAGCAGGCCTTGCAGCCATGGAATGATAAAAACTTAGGGAGAGGGGGTGGGGAGAGCAAGAAACCCCACAGTGCAGGGAGGAAACCTTGCTGGTAGGAAGGGAGGTATAAGGTTAGGGGGAGGGAGAGGAATGACTGGTTCATCTCAGGGGGTACAATGGCAATTGAAAAGTTATCATCCCAAAGTTGAGGATGACACACTCATATGACTCATGTTTGATACATAAGGTGGTCTTTTGAATGTCTTTTTTAAACTCTGATTTGTTTGCAGCTGGCTGTGAGGTCAATCTTGAAAAAATGGTGGCCCCTCCAAGTGCATCAAAGAGGTCATTGATTAGATATAATGGATATCAATTTTTGTTGTGACCACATTTAGAGCTCTGTAATTAGTGACTAATTGTAGGGACCCATCTTACTTGGCTATTAAAAACATGGCTGCTACAAAAGACAACTGCAAATATTTGATTCTTCCTTTCTTCAAAGCCTCATTAAGGTAAGCTCAAAGAGCATCATCTTCATTTGGAGTGAGGTGGTAGATGAGTTGTACTTTAGGTATAATACCCTTTAATTGTATGGAGTGTTGGATGTGTTTTTTGGGTAATAATCATGGCAAGAAGCCCTTAAAAATCTCTGGGTGATTTTGGAATATCTCCTGATCTTGGGGATTGATAGTATCCTGCTTTTCCTTGAAGTGAATAACCTTGTGCTGGCAGGAATCCCATTCAATAGCCTTAAATTTCTTCTTTTCTTCTTGTGATCTTGGTTATATGTACAAAAACGTGATCCCTTAGGAGTTGAATCATTGTGTCTGGGTATATCTGATAATTGACTCCCTCACATTTAATGGTTATAACTGATGTCTTTTGGTCTATGTGGGGGCTGTTCTTTATTAGCTAATCTAGACCAAGTACCATGTAAAATCTGGGAAAGTCAACAACAGATATTCAGATAGTATAATAGAGAGTTATCAGGGCAATAGAGAAGGAGGCAGTCTCACAGGTAACAGCAATGTGATTTTCATCAGCTAAAACCATGTTCTTAATCTGTGAAGGATTAGTAGCCAACTTGAACTTGCTCACAAAGTTGCTGTTGACATGGATAAAATCTGCTCCTGAGTCTAAAAACCCTGAACTAGTGTACCTTCAAAAAAAAAGGCATAAGATGTTGATTTATTTGTATTTCTGGCAATTGTGTAGAGTAACAAGTCACTTGAAGGTACCTGGGCCATTGGGAATTTTTTGACATTCCCAGGTCAATATTTGTTGTTGGCAAGGCTTATAGTTGTTGGGGAGAGCTTTGCATGTCAGGGATCTAGTCTTGGGTGGCTGGCCTGTTGTTTTCAGGGGTGACTGAGGCTGGGTTTTTTGCAGGTAAAGCTCACCATAATAGAGGAGCTAACTTAAAAAAGTAGGAGAAGGACTTTCCTGCCCAGGACCATAGCGCTGTCAGCCAGGATTATAGTGTCAATTACCCCTGTGAGGGTGATGTATACAATCCCAAACAGCTTGCCAGTGTGGTCAGTTGGGAGGTCTGGTGAGGAGGCAGGCATAAGCTTAGGGGTCACAGGCAGTTCCATGAAGAGGTTGTAGGCTGAGAGATAGTTGAACTTCCCTCTAAATAATTTGGGTGTTGAGAATATCCACAGGCCTTGGTAGTTGTATCTAACTTTGGGTTTTATGTGGTCCAAAGGATCAAGTTTGAGTATCTTTTCCAGGGTGTAGTTGTTATATTCAGGTTTTAAAGGGTATTCTGTGAAGTAGACAGTGCTAAAGGAGAGCACCTGGAGGACAGGAATCTGCAGGAAGAGGGGCAGGAGGGCCAGGAGATCTTGTACTGATTTGATAGATGGCAAAGACAAAATAAGGAGCAAGCAAATTAACATAACCCTTATTCAAAAATGGAAATAAGTTTGGAGCGTGGGGTCCTTTGGTCTATATGGCACCTCACTCCTAAACTTAATATTTTCCATGGGGGTTCATCAGGGCATTGGGAAAGGCAGTCCCAGGGGTTCTGGTTCAAAGGCGGCAAAATGGCACCTGGGCTAGGAGTTCTTTCTTTGGTCAGGGATCTTGAATTAGCTACTTGATTATCTTTCTCTATAGTTGTGGTCATTGGGTTGGGCTGCAGGCCTGTGCCTCCTTCTAGAGATGGCTCTTGATTGGCCACCAGTGTAGACTTCAAGCTCATGAAGCTAATGGTTGTATTTAATTGCCTCCATTAGGCGCCTTGATTGCTCCTCCATTTGGCACACTGCTTCCTTTGGTTTGGCTTGCTTTACCATTTGGACCATCATTCTTGGCTTCAGCTTGCGGGGGCTTGATCTCAGGAAAACGCAGGCAGGTGGCCCCTTGGTCCATAGGGCTGGCAGCTTATGGGGATTCAGGGTCAGGGTTCAAATCCCACTCTTGGGCCCAGGTTCCCAGGGGGAAAGAATTGTCAATCCTGACATTGGCTTGACTATTGCACTCCTCAGGCTTTTTCCTTATCCTTTTCACCTTGGATGACAGTGATTATGAAGTATATGTGGTTTGTTTGACTATTTCTCCAGTTATTATGGGTGTTAGGCTCCTGAGGTTTAGGGTTGTTAGTGTTATTGTTAGGTAGAGGGCAGCTATAACAACCTGAAGGGTTAGAGTCCTTGAGCTCTCTCTCTTTTCTAAGTCTGTGCTTTGTGAAGTGCACTGTAGATCTTTTCTGCTTTTTCTGCTGCATGGTACATCTTTGCATTCTGGTCACTTAATCCAGGTGATGTGTCTCATTTCATGGGGGTCGAGTGTTTTATAGTACATAAGGTGTATGGTGGGGTTATCAAAGGTCATCTTGGAGGGAGAACACAGGTACAGCTTCTTTTAGGCTCTTGTTAACTCTTTCATAGTACCAGTTTATATCAGGTTCTTGAATTTTTGAATGACTATGAGTTCTGTTTCTTTCATTAAAAATCTGGTCAAGAAGTCCTATTTGAAGTTCTACCTACGCTCTTGCGTGAACTACCAGGACCTAAAAAGCATCACCGTGAAAAACAGATACCCTGTACCCAATGCTGAAGACCTGTCAGACCAGCTTTAAGGAGCCAACGTCTTCTCAAAGGTTGATCTGAGGGATGCCTTTAACAATATCTGTATCAAGCCTGGTTATGAATGGAAGACCGTCTTTGAGACATAAATAGCCAGATAGTAAGAAGCTGTCTCCAGGTGGTGGGTAATCATCACCCAAATCCACATGGTGTTAATAATTAACCACTAATGCAACTTCAAATACTGTTTTGTGAATTTCAAAGTGAGATACTAGGGTTAAGTAAAATAATTAACCCTAACCAAAATAGCCCAAGATAAATAGTCTACAAGAGAATCAGAGTGTCTTCAGCATAAAATTCAGGACATTGAGATAGAACCAAAGTTTTTAGTTTTAAATGTAGGAGGAACAACTCTGATATTGGAAGGCATTGGATTAACATTGTTAGGAACCAATTCCTGACATCATTAATTATCTTCAAGGGACTGTTAAATTGTTCACAATTATGGTTTAGGATTTCCTAAAGACATCTCAACAATTTCCCTGATTATCTAATTCCCCTGATGATTGTTTCACCTCTAGGGTATTGTGAAACTCTATATTATTCATAACCAAAACCCAACTGCAATGTTTCACATTTGTGATCAACTGAGCTCAACCCCTTGCTCCTGATACATAATAGATGTTATTGAGATCTCCTGATGTTGGACCTTATGGTTATTTAAGTGAATAATTCTCTTCCTTGATTCTTGTTTGTTTTAATAAACCTTTATCCTATTCCCTATTACCAGATCTACTGCTTACTACAATAGTTTGATATAGGAAACCTAGCTAGTGCCTAGAATGCTTACTATCAATATTGATTGTGGCTTGGTTTTATTAGCTTTTCTACTATGTATGATCTCTCTTCTTGATCTCCTACAACACTGACTTGATCCTATTGGTTGTGATTCCTGATATGAAGAATACAAGCGCTACTACTGGGTTGATGAAAATGGCCACCTTGCCTGAAATCAATATAAAATACTGGATGGAGTACAGAGACCATATTCTGATGAAGTGAGTCCCTGAAAAACATTGGGCAGAGGCAGCAACAAAGTGCCAATAGCAGGGCCCCATCTTCCCATAATAATCTGGCTAAGAATTAGATTGTAGAGAATGCAGCACAGCAGTCCAACTACAGGATGCATTTGAAAATAAAGTTAGATCAAGGGATATTTGATTTTATTGAGTAGAAATTTTGGGAGGACTCAACTCTTAAGAGTTGAAACAGTGAAAATTATTCAATATATATCAAAATTTGACTAAGCAATACCGCCTGGATCCTGGGCTCCTATTCCTTCAACATCATCAAGTGATTATCTAGTCCAATTTGCAAAGAACCCTTGAATGACCAACTTCTGATGACCATGCTGATAACTATGATCATATTGGGTGACCCTCAAATTACATCAATTTATCAATATCAGCTTACGGGGGATCAGATTCAACTGTCAAACTGGAGCAGCTGTAACCCATTTCCAATCAACTATTTGATTCAGGTCCATTAAGTAAGTCAACTTTATTAAAGGTTTTCCAGCTTTTTGAGCCTTCCTACTTGGCTGAATAATCCTGGCATTATGAAATTTACTGTGACAGCCTTCAAGACTAGGCAAGGTCTCTACAAATACCTGGTTATTATGTTTGGTTTGTGCAATGCACCCAGCACTTTCCAAAATATGGTGGACATGGTATTAGGAGGGATTAAGAACCAGTGTTTTGTAGCCTATTTAGAAAGAATCCTCATATAAAGCTGCACACAGAAGAACATAAAAACACCTCTGATCTATCCTACGACACTTCAAGGAACACAGACTGTTTTTAAGATCCAGAAATGTGAGTTCTTCCAAGAGGAAGTAGAGTTCTTGGGTTATAATGTGTTGAAAGGAGATTTTTCTATGAAACCCAACAAAATAGAGAACATGATGGCATGGCCTGAACCTAAGTTCACAAGGATGTCAGAAGATTTCTGGGCCTGGCAAACTTCTGCCAGGAATTTTTCCAAAATTTTTCTTTGATTTTCTTGCCCTTGACCTGCCTCACCTCTGAGAAACACCCCTTTGTGTGGAATGACGCCACCAGATCTGCCTTTGAGTTGCTAAAGAACGCCTTTGTGTCTACCCCTGTCTTGGCAATTCCAGTTTACAATAAACCCTTCATTGTGGAGACAGATGCTCCCAACTTTGCATTGGAGGGTGTTGCTTCAGGAGGGGCATGATAGTACTGTAAATTCAGAACCTAAAAGTAAAAATGCGGGATTGTCAAATCCTTGGTCCAAATTTTGAATCACTTTTGTGTGCAACTCAGCTGAGCAAAAAATTAAAATAATTAATAAAAAAGCATTTAATTTATCTTTTTTTTGGTTTATGTAAATTGGCAAATTTTGAATCTCTTGAGCAGATTACTCAACTAACAAAAGACAAAACACAACAAACAAATGTGGGATACATGAATCAGAAATGCAGGATTCTAATGTACAATTTGAGATTTCCTGTATTTCAAACAAATCATAGACATCATGTAAAACTTAACAAATCTGAAATTGCGGGATTGTCAAATCCAAGAACCAAGTTTCAAATCATAATTGCAAGGAAAATAAATAAATATAATTTATGGGCATCTCAAAAAGGATGCTAAAGGATCTAGAGCAAATTTGTACTAATTCTTTTAGGAATTATAAACATTATCAAAAATCACTCTATTCCAATTTAGGACGGCTAAAATTTAGATCCTAATATTCACCAACTTAAGATACTTAACAATAAAATTGACTAAAATATACACGTCTCTTTTTGAGTATAAATTTTTTTAATAAAAATTTATTATGTCTTCTTTCAACAACAACCAAGTCAACAAGCTGTTCCCTGGCCTTGATGAAATCATGCAGGGCTAATGTGGTCTTCTAATAGCGAAGCCTCCCTCTATGGCCACTCCTGTTGTAACTGTGCTATTTTAGCAGATTTACAAGAGGAAAAATATTTAGAAGCTAGATAATAATCTTTATTGGGAGATAGTGATTATATAGTTCATGTGAATCAATGGATAACAGGAACATGATTGGTGATTGCAAGGTTGGATGGAAGAAGGGGGTGGCTTGATCCTGATAATGAGTCAAGCACCAAAACAAGGTACCCACCATAGAGGATCATCATCTGTTCATGTTGTTGTATTTGGTAATTTGAGTTGACTCCTAGTCTGGCTTTGAGTGACCAGATAATTGGATTGCAGGTCACAAACCCACTTGGTTGGAACCTTGCTGGCGGGTCAAGCCTGAGGTTTTGACACTCCCAACCCACAGGCCCCTCTGCAAGCACTACCCAGGAGTGTGTTCTTTCTCCTGCAACTTCCAGCATGGCCCTGTTTACCCATCACACACAGGCAGCTGCCAACCCAAATCCTGTATCAACAATGGCATCTGGAACCAGCTATTTGAGCCATGGGGTCACTCAGAGAGCCCAGAACCCCAAAACAGCCAATCAAATGACATTGGCCAGTTCCCAAGATAGACACATCCCTCCCCCAGCCAATCAGCCTGCAAGACACAGAAGAAAATTAATCACTCCAGAGATTGTTCTCAAAATGGTTGAAAAGCAAGGGAAGCTTATGTCCCTTGGGGAAATTGCGGCTGTGATGGGGTTTGCAAAGTCCACTGTGGCTGCAACCCTGCAAGCCCACGTCAACTGTGGCCCCCCTACCAGAAAAGCCCCTGACTGGTGCCTGTACTTTAACCAAAGGTGACACAGCCCATCCCCTTATGATGGCCATTATGGAACATGGTCTGTGGATGCCTCTGGTCCAGGCACGTCTCCAGTTGGGACTCCACAGCATCTTCACCAACAAAAGAATGGTGAATTTGTGGATGCACGGAGTTGTGGTTGCTGCTAGATACTTGTCTAATCAAGTTCTCAGTGGCCCCATTTTGGTGAATACCAATCCCTATAAGTCAACTATTATTAATTTTATCAAAGGAAGGGCAATGAGGGCCCATAATGACGTCATCTTTCTATCATATGCTAAGATATCTGCAAGTATTCAAGACTATGGAGAAAAGTGTATCCAGTCTGACGTGTACAAGCGCGGCCCAATCTTGTATTTTTTTAACATGGTTTAATTGGCAGTTTCCCCATTGGGCTTCAATTATTACTCAGCAATATTGAACACCACAGATGGGTATGCCTACCAGACAGAGCTCAAGGCCATGCTGGAGGAGTGGGCCACACAAAACACTGTGCACACAGTTGTACTGAGTGCAGAGATGGAGCAGCGGGAATGGGCAACCCAAGAAATCAGGGCTGTGGGGCATACTTGTTGGTCCTACCCCATCAACTATGCCAACATGCATCTTTCAGATGTATGTCTCTACAATTTTGGTTCTGCCCTCAGGCGCTTAAAGCCTGCCACCTACAACACACTATGCACCCAAATTGATAAGGGGTATGAGCTTTTCCATTCTGTGTCTGTCCAGGACTTATTTGATCTCATAATCTTCTATGCAAGTGATAGTGATAAGTCCAGAAAGGACCCCTGCCTCCCCCCACTCCAGTCCATCTGTTTTTTCAAGCCAGTATATGTGACAGAAGAAGAATTCAAGCAATTCAAGCAATCAGCTCTTGCTGCCCCTTCCCAGTCAACAAACCCTGCCTCCCCAACCCCCCATCAAGCCACCTGCCTTCCAATCCTGACTCCCAAACCACCACCCATTCCCTCACCACTATCTCTGATGCTGTCCCTTTCACAGGCGCAGATGAAGGTGATGTTCATTCTGTCCATTCCCTCCCCTTCCTGTCCTTTGATTAGTAAATAAATCTTTTCTTTGTGACAACTTATTAAAATTAAATCTCTCTTTCAATTCATAATTAATAATATTTTTTACATTATTGTCAAAACTGCAGGCTTGACTTGCCAACAAGGTTCCAACCAAGCGGATTTGTGACCCGCAATCCAATTATCTGGTCACTCAAAGCCAGACTAGGAAGTCAACTCAAATTACCAAATCCAACAACATTAACAGATGATGATCCTCTACGGTGGATACCTTGTTTTGGCGCTTGACTCATTATCAGGATCAAGCCACCCCTTTCTTCCATCAAACCGTGTGATCACCAATCATGTTCCTGTTATCCATTGATTCACATGAACTATATAATCACTATCTCCCAATAAATATTATTATATAGCTTCTAAATATTTTCCCCTTGTAACTCTGCTAAAACAGCACAGTTACAACATTGATAGCACAGGTAGGTTCTCCATCCTACCTTATCTTGAAAAAATTCTGCATGTTGCCCGCACACGCCGCAGCCAACAAATCCTTGACAGAATTATGTCTGGCCTCCCACCTGACTGGACTCCGTACACTCCTGGTACCGCAATACCTGATGGTTTTGTCCTATACCAAAACATGGTGATCCCGCTACCTGCCTCAACACCATGTCTGCACAAAGTTTCTTCCAAGCTCTGCCAGTAATGCCGCAACCAGCCAACAAAGCCACCATGCCCGCCTATGTAGCCAAAAGACTACAAAGCGCTGCCTTGGAACCTTTTGCTGGGGCCAACAACAACACTGCCGCTGCATAGATCCAGTCCACCCAGAGCAAGCTAGCTCAGATGGAATGCCCACAGCAATTTTGGATTGCAGAGATTTCCATTTTCCTGACCCATGACTCTGGCACCTGATGTGATAAGTGGCATGAAGAGCACACAGACAAGAACTGGAAACCTTTAAGAAAGACTTCCTTGCAAGATTTGTGCTAAAGGACACATTGCTCATGATCATTTGCCAAGTAAAGAACCTGAACCAGACAGGCACCGTAAAAGAACTCACCCACGCCTACAAGGAACTCCGCCTTTGTGCATCATCTGATATGGCCTTTGACACCCCAGCTACACACCTCATGTACTACAACACTCTCAAGCCGCATGTGATGAGACATGTGAACCTGGACCAGGTGACCAACCTGCAAAGCCTATACTGTGAAGCAGAAAAAGCAGAACAGACATCCAACACTCTGCATAAGGCACAAACTGGGAAACAAGAAAGACCCAAGGATTCCCATCCAGGCAGGAACCCTCTCAACCACCTCCTGGAGGCAACAGGAACAGCGCCAACCATAAGCCCACGGGTTCCAAAGGACATGGAAATGGAAACAATGGCCAGTCAAACCATACTCATTTCCGCGTCACTGCCATGCAAGGCAACCCAGATGAGAGAAAAGCCTGGGGAGAGCAATAAGCAAGCCAAGCTCTCCCCATGCAACTCCTGAATTGCCCAACAATGAATACCAACCCAAGGACGTGGACCAATGCCCAATGATCCAGTTGCCCTCAGAAGACCCAGTATTGTACACCATCACCAGACATCCTAATAAATTGATGTCATATCATTTTCGCTTTTGCAGTTACACAGGCTCAGCACTCCTGGACTCAGGCGCAGACCAAACCTTAGTCAACAGTAGCTTTGTGGATAAGTTCAAGCTGGCCACTAATTCTTCACGGATTAAAAATGTGGTCCTGGCTGATGAACACCACATTGCTGTGACAAGGGAAACTACCCCCTTCTCTGTCATGCTTGAGAACCTTCACTCCACCATCCAAGGTCCTGTCATTGAGCTTTTTAAGTTTGACATTGTACTGGGACTAGACTGGTTACAAAAGAACAATCCTCACATAGACTGGGCAACCTCAGTGTTGACCATCAAATTTGAAGGTCTCAACCATCAAATCTACCCTGACTCTGTGGGCCAACTGCTCTGCAACCACATCTTTGTGCGCATCACAGAGACCCAGGACTAGAAGAAAGATTTAAATTCAATTGACTGAGACTCCTGCCAGTACAAGATCATACACTTCAAAGACCACCAGGATACCTCTACGCCTCAGGACCGCAATATTGTGGCCCGCCACCCAGAAATCTTTAAGGAAGTGTTACCTGGGCTGCCCCCTGAGAAGCATATTCAACACTCTATCCAAATCAAGGGGGCTGTACCCAAGGTGCGTCCTATCTACAGGCTGACCCCAAATAAAGACAACACCTTATGTGTCTACCTCAAGGAGACATTAGAAAAAGGACTTATCTGCCCCTCACAATCTTCCTTTGGGGCCACTGTATTCTTTGTGGCTAAGAAAGACGGTACCTTATGCCTGGTCACAGACTACTGCACCCTAAACAAAGTTACCATTAAGAATTGTTACCCACTACCACTGATTGACAGCCTCTTCAATGCCTTAGGAGGAGCCACTGTATTCTCCAAGATTGATCTAACTGAAGGCTACAATCAGATTTGTATCAAGGAGGAAGACATTCCCAAAACGGCCTTCCGCACTAAATATGGCTCCTACAAATGTGTGGTGCTCAACTTTAGCATGACCAATGCCCTGTCCACCTTTGTAACTTCATGAACAAAGTGTTTGCACCCCACATAGGCAAACACACCCTAGTGTATGTAGACAACATTATTGTCTACAGCCCCTTGGTGGAACAGCACCACAAAGATCTGGAAGCAGTCTTTGCAACCTTGGCACAACACAAACTGTTGGCCAAGCCCTCCAAGTTCCAGTTCTTCCGTGAGCAACTACCCTTCCTGGGGCATATAGTCTTAAAGGATAGCATCAAACCCAACAGTCAAAAGATACAGGCCATCTTCAAGATACCACCACCCAAGGATAAGTCGGAACTCCGCACCTTATTGGGAATGGTGGCCTATGTACACCACTTCATACCTGACTGTGGCATTTTGACTGCCCCCTTATCCACCATAACAGGTGCCAAGTCCAAGTTAGTGTGGACCCCCCCCTAATGTGACCTCTATTTTAGACGCCTCAAAGAGAAGCTCACAGCAGCTCCCATCCTGCAATACCCCAAACGTGACGGGGAATACCAGATGGAAACCAACGCCTCAGATGCATCCTTTGGGGGAGTACTAAGAATCAAAATAGTGACAGTGACTTCCTGCCTGTAGCCTACAAATTGCAGATGTTGACAGATGGCAAGTGTCAATACCCTATCCACAACAAGGAACTGCTGGCTATCATGCACTGCCTAGTCAAATGGTGTTGCTACCTAGAACGCCAGGAAGTATTCACAGCATTAATCAATCACAAGTCACTCATCTATTTCAAGACTCAAGAAAATCTGTCACACCGCCAAGCGCAGTGGATGGAACTATTGGAGAGATTTAACATACTCATCCAGTACAAGCCTGGGGCCAAGCTCAACATGGCAGATGCCCTGTCCTGTTTGTATGTCTGTGCTTCAAGAGGAGAGAATGGGCCTAACCCAGAATGGCCTCTCCTGGTGTTACAAACAAAAGACAAAGGGTTCCTCCCTGGCACCATCAACATAACCAAAGAAACAGTCATCTAGAATGAGCATCTCTTTGCTGACGTATATGGGACTCTTCACAGAAAAATGACTGATGGCACAACCATTCCCTACATCCCCACACATCAGCAAGTCAACACTATCATTTGCTATCACAGAGACCTTGGACATACCAAGATCAGAAATCTATATGAGTTCCTAAAACATAAAGCCTGGTGGCCAACCTTATACTGCAATGTCCAGGAAGTCCTAGACCAATGTGAGGTGTGCAAAAAGTTTGCCAAAAGCAAAACCCTGCCAAAGTCAGTACTTCCCATCTGCACACAACTACCTTTCAAAGTATGGGCTCTTGACATTGTTGGCCCCATGCCAGGGAAACACAATGACAAGAAATACATCATCACTGCCATTGACTTTGCAACAAGATGGCCAGTAGCCCAAGCAGTAAAGGCACACACTGGCAATGACGTTCAAAAATTTATTGGCAAAGAAATAATCAGCAAGTTTGGAAAGCCAGAACTCCTGATAACTTATGGAGGCAAAGAGTTAACCTCCAAAAACACCAATGTATACCTCACCAAGAATGGGGTCAAACACACCGTAACAACACCATACCACCCACAGGCCAATGGAAAAGTAGAGCGGCTTATTGGTAGCCTTATGCAAGCCTTAGCCAAACTCACTGCCAGGAGACCTGAAGACTGGTATAAGCATCTATTGACTGCACTACTTGTGTGCCAAATCCAGGTGAACAGATCCACTGGAAAAAGCCCGTTTGAACTGGCATACGGCACACAGCCAAATATCATTCAAGCATTGACAGGACCCAAACTGGAAATTCCAAGTGAAGTCCCCCTTGCTCAGACCCTCAAGTAATGGAGGCTAATTGCAAGCAAACAGCCAAAGAGAATGAACGTCTGCAAAAGACATTTGTCCCCATCTGCAATAGACATGAAGCTAGGGACAAAGTATGAGTCATAAATGTTGACAAGAGCAAGTTACAACCTGAAAAAGTGGGGCCAGCAATCATTCTAAAGGTAAACAACAATAACACTTACCTTGTGCAAGGGCTTGGCAAACGTAAACAAGACAAACCCCTATACCATGATTGCCTACAACCCTGCAAAGCAAGACAGAAATAACAAGAGACTACCCTACCAGCTACAGAACAACAACTAGTTCAATATGGCGCCTGGGCTCCTGACAACCTCCCTGACAACCTGCCCCCAAAGGAGGCTGACCTTCAGTTGGGGGGGTGTCAAAACCGCAGGCTTGACCCGCCAGCAAGGTTCTAACCAAGCGGATTTGAGACCTGCAATCCAATTATCCAGTCACTCAAAGCCAGACTAGGAAGTCAATTCAAATTACCAAATCCAACAACATTAACAGATGATGATCCTCTACGGTGGATACCTTGTTTTGGCGCTTGACTCATTATCAGGATCAAGCCACCCCCTTCTTCCATCCAACTGTGTGATCACCAATCATGTTCCTGTTATCCATTGATTCACATGAACTATATAATCACTATCTCCCAATAAAGATTATTATCTAGCTTCTAAATATTTTTCCCCTTGTAACTCTGCTAAAACAGCACAGTTACAACATTATCACATTTCCCATAATTAATACTATGTTGTACATATTACATTTAGCTTAAAATTATGAGCACACACTTTTATCATCATCATTAATAAATTAAAGACAATAAATGTAAATATTGCATTAAAATATTGCAATTAGACATCAACTCTTGATATTCAGAAATTATGTGCATAACTCAATGCATTTTTTTAATAAATGTCTCTGTAAACTAGGCCTTTTTCATTGTAATTTATCTAAATGGACTGTGTTTATATGAGTGCCATTAACAATTAGTACAAAAAATTGATATATAGTGAATTTTACAGCCTGTATATTTACCTATTGATAATAATTCTGTCAACTTTTTAGTTGGATTTTGTGAGGTAATAATAATGCAATGTGTTAATACATTACTGTTTATTGTCATTAATTGGCTGATTTTATTTGCTGTGGTGATTGTGCATTTTCTGATATTTATGCACTAGTATCAATTGGTTGGTTTCACATCAAATTGCACAGGCAATGGGAAATCAAGCCGCCACCCTGACCACATCCAGTCTTGGGGTAGCAGCTTGATTTCCTATTGCCTGTGCAATTGGATGTGAAACCAACCAATTGATACTAGTGCATAAATATCAGAAAATGCACAATCACCACAGCAAATAAAATCAGCCAATTAATGACAATAAACAGTAATGTATTAACACATTGCATTATTATTACCTCACAAAATCCAACTAAAAAGTTTATAGAATTATTATCAATAGGTAAATATACAGGCTGTAAAATGCACTATGTATCAATATTTGTACTAAGCATTAATGGCTCTCTAGTATAAACACAGTCAATTTATTTTAAATTATATTAAAAAAGCCACGTTTACAATGGATTTTATTAAACAAAATGCATTGAGTTATGCACATAATTTCTGAATATCAGGAGTTGATGTCTAATTGCAATATTTTAATGCAATATTTACGTTTATTGTCTTTAATTTATTAATGATGATGAAAAATATGTATGCATTGAAGATAGTACTATAAAAGCCAGTTTTTTGATGGAATTCAAACAAAATGTCAACTATCTATAACTTGATTAACAAATTAGAAGTACACCTGCAAAAGGTTTTTGAAATAAAAAAAAATCAGGGAAATAGTGACAGGAAAGCTGGATGACAAGGGCCAGCCACTAATCCAGTCAAAAGAAAATGCTATGAACAAACTAGGAAATATTATAGACAAAAAGAATAAAGAAGCATTACTAAATCTCCAGGGAACAATTCTATCAAGTCTGAAGTTCAACAATGCGGCCTATAATTTGTGGGAGTTCTGGCAGGGGGCCAAAGAAAATAATAAGGTCAAACTAATTGAAGGAAATTAACACCAATGAAGAGGAAAATAATCAAATGGAAACAGACAAAAATGAAACACAAGCAAGAAGCAGAAGTTCTTCACAAAATACAGAAACTTTATCAAATGAAAATCAAGAGGAAGCACAAGTTGCAAGAAAAATGATAAAAATAAGAAAAATTAAGCCCAGGGAAATTAATGAAGAGCAGCCAACTCTCATGAAGTTTGCCAAAGTGGCGCCTGTGGCTGAGGGGGCCACAGGGAAAACAATTAGTAAGTCTTTTTATGTTTTACTTATATTTATTTTAGTCATCACCAGGAATGGGGATGAGGTTGCAGAAGTGGCAGCTTATACTCCAAGTTGGTTTTACGGGGGTTACCAGTCACTGGTAGCCCCTGTAAAACAAATAAATAAAAACCAAATAAATAAAATAATTCAACAGAATATGTTTAATTTTTCAAGTAGTGAAGCTAAAAATAGGGAATATTTACTACCTGTGGGGTGCTTGCCGTGGTTGAGGGAAGCATATGAAATAGGATCAAGTATCAACTTCAAAGAAATGAATGAAATTTGTGGGGATATCAAATTAAACTTCAATGAATACATATACAAAAGCATTCAAAGATTCCCCTTCACAAATATCAACAAATATGAAAAGAATTTAATAAAAACCAACTTTCAAATTGGAACTGAATATTTGAAAACTGCAATTTTCAATGAAGTATTTAAGACACTGTCAAATAAAGTCGGGGATGCAGTCCTTGTGAATAGTTTTAAACCTTTATTTATTTTGTTTGCCAAGGCCTGGGGGGCTGATTCAAGTCAGGCACCCCCTGGAACCCTTTTCAAGTTCAACCAAACATCCAGTATCAATAGGTTAGTTCAAACATTCAAAAAATTATGCATGTTCTTGGAAAAGTATACCTTGCAAAGAATCCATGTTGCAGTATACCTGGGAATCCTCCTTCACTGCATATTAAAAAACAACGTCAAAAATTTGGAGGATGTACCTATTCAAATGGATATTTGCCGCGTAGCCCTTGACCGCCAGAAGACACCACAGGGATATAGGACAGTTGATCACATCCTGTATGACTCATTTGCATTGGCAACGTTATACGGGTACTACGTGCCCCCTGAAAAAAACCTACTAGTCAATTCACTCACCCGCCTTCCTTTTATCAAACAATCAACAACCACCAGGGTACAGGGTGCCACCCCTCTAGCAATTGCATCCAGGGTTGTCCACCACGTACAGAAGAGTATGTGGATCCAATTAAACACATTAGCTGAAATTTTAATTTCAGGGTATAATTCCCCGGAATAATTGCATTCCCTTTGCAATTAACATCCCCCCAATAAATATTTTCCCCTTGCAAATTAAATTTTTTAACTTTTTATATTTTAATACTAAAATTTTAAGATTGAACTATGTAATATTAAAATTTCACTATAATAATTTTAATATTACATATTTCAATATTAAAATTTTAGTATCTAAAAGTTAATATTAAAATTTTAATAATACATATTATAATACTTAAATTTTTAATATCAAATATTTCAATATTGAATAAATCACAATTTAATAAAAAAAGTTAAATTTCAAATATTTAAACTTTAATATTTAAGTTTTAAGATTTATAATTATAATTTCACTTTTAATATTTTAATTTTAATTTTAATATTTTAAATTTTAATTTTTAAATTATATTAGTAATATATACTTAGGTTGATAATAATAAAGGGACAGTTTAATAAAGTGAACATGTGTAATAATAAAATATTATTTATAAATTGTTTATTTACTAGTGCGTTGAGTACGGGTTCATTTATTACATAAACAAACAACAAGAATTGAATTTATCCGAATCATGAAGCCCACTCCACTTATATTCTAAACAAATGATTGTTTAGGACTCAAATTACCTTTTCCTTGTAATATGATTTGATAAACATATTCAATATGCTTGACCTGCGTCCTAAGTACTAATTAGTAAGTAATATATGAAAATCATTGGTTTCCATGTTGTGTGGCTATAATGGCACTGAAATAACAAGGATCAGATGGTGACCTGCAAGGCCCAATTTGTGGCTTAGAAAAGCCAAAGTACCATCAAGGATTCACAATTATTTAAATAAACTAATTTATTTCTATCTTTTTTTTAATTTATTTATTTATTTGTTAGTGCAAAAGCCAATAATAATATTCAGTGCATTATAATAAAAATATATTCCTTATACCTAGTATAATTAATTTTACTTACCTTTTCTACATACTCTTATATGTCTATAATACAATCAAACGTCACATTATTATATATAATTAATAATTTTTGAATCCTAATAAAAACAAATAAAACCCGGAGCGCCCATTTATCTGATTGGCTCAGAGGCCAGGGCTTTGGGGAGAAAGGATTCTGAGTGCTTGTAAAAAGCCGCCACCACATTGGGTGGCATTGAAAATTGGCTGATCTTGAGAATGTTGAAGAGATCCTCAGTATCCTGAGGGAGTCCTTGTTTCACCTTATTCTTGATCCAACCAAACACCTCCTCAATTGGATTCAGGAATGGGGAATATGGCAGGAGGAAGAGAAGTCTCATTGGACAATTGGTAAGCCGGTGGCTGGAGTTGTGGCTGTTTTTGTTGATGGGGGGAACTCAGACACAACCAGATCCACTTTGTGGAGTCTGATATTATCAAGCACAACAATGTTGGTTGTACTGCTGTAATTTATCCAAAGGGACTCCTTGACAGCTCAGAGAAAAGCAAGAAATGTTCTGCTGTTATGGGAGCCCTTAATCATTTGGTATGGGTCCAACCCGCAAGGACCAAGAAGCGCAACCATGGAATAGGTCTGGGAACAGACAGCTGCACAATGGGCTACACCATCCTTGGACTCCTTCTCAACCCACCCATGCCTAGACCTGAGTGAGGAGGAAAACAATAATTTATTGATATAGAAGAACTGGACATTCCCAGTCTCCTTTAGTGACAGATATGTCTTGGCATAAATGTGTCAATCCTTGATGGTCTTTTCACTGTTCCTATTATATGGCAAAACTCCAAGTACTTTCCAGGAGAAGCCCAAATCAACCATTGTTTTGTAGACAAGGGTTTTGGAAACAGAAAGCCTGAACTCCGTGGCAAGCATTGATTGGACGGCAAGTGTGTCCAGGTGGCAATTCTTGTCTACCTACTTCTTGTTTGTATCAATGTGAATAGGCTGAAGGAGTTTGGGCTGTCTTTTTGCCTTGGTGGATTTGGCAATTTGCCCAGTATTGTCATACTTGTTGTTGATGTTGGCAATTTACATGGCCGTGACACCAAATTGGGACGCAATATCCCAAACTACCATTCCCCTGTTCAAGCAGTTGAGGAGAGCTTCACGCTCACTATCTGTCAACTGACACCGGCCCTTGGCAGGTACCACAGCATCCTGGCTACCAGGCTCAACACAGGGGACGGGGACCTTGGTGTAGAAGGTGGGATCACGCTTTCTTGCAGTGGCGCCGTCAATGGTTGAATACACAATAGGTGTAGATGGTTCCTCAGTTGTGGCCAATGGCTGATAGAAGGTATCAAAAACGCGGGGGCAGGAAGTAGCAACTCTTGGGTCAAGAGTGCAGGGCCAGGTGACAACTGGGTATACAGTGGAGGTGTAAGTAACCTCAGTGTTCCTAGTGACCCTGGTGTAAGAGACTTTTGTGGAAGGCCTTGAGAGTGGCTTCTGTCTGGGATTCAGCCTGGTTGATCAGGCTTGGGATGCAGGAGGTGGTTGGCTGGCGCTGACACCTTGGGAGGCCTGTGTATTGGCATGACTCCCCTTGAGTTGGGTTCTGGGTCTGTTCTTGGACCCTCTGGGACACCCTCATAAACAGGCTGCCCCGCGGGCTGGAGCAGGAGCAGGTTGGAATTGCAATTGACGGTCTATAAAAATAAAATAAAAAAATATATATTAGATTGAATATGTATTTATTTGGGTTTATTGGTTTAGTTGTGAGTAGTTATTTTCTCTTGAGTTAGCCTTTAATAGTAACAGAATTTCTATATCCGTGATTTGAAGTGTATAATATTGTATCCTTTCCAGTTTTGGATGATTTTAAAGTTTAATCACTTTTTATGTCTAAACATGGTTGTTGAGATTAAATTTTTCATTTGATTTTATCCAGAGTGGAGCTTCTTTATTTGGGTTGGTGTTTCCTAGTGTGCTTACTGTACATTAAATTTGGATTCCAGTTCCTGCAATTAATATCTGAGTTTACTTGTGGCATTCAAAAGTGATTTGAAATTTGGTTCTTGGATTTGACAATCCCGCAATTTCAAAAAACATAGTAAACTTAATGAAAATGGTTGATGGATTTGAACGCTTCAAATCTGATTCCAGTTAATTCATTTTTTCCATTGGAAATATGCAGTTTGACTTGAACTTTGCAAAGTGTCTATGAGTTCCCGCATTTTCAAATATTCAAATAAAAATACAAAGAATTCAATTTAATTAAAAAAGGCCATCCCGCAAAAGTGATTTGAAATCTGGACCAAGGATTTGACAATCCCACATTTTTACGTTCAGGTTCTGAATTTACAGTATGCTGCACCCAGTAGCTTACTACTCAAGAAAGTTCACTCCACCTGAGTTGAACTACACCATCTACAATAAAGAGAAGCTTGCTATGATCCAGTCCTTGAAACATTGGAGAAGATACTTATGTGATGCCAACCACCCAGTGAGAATCATGACCAATCACAAGAACCTGACATACTTCTTCAAACCACAATAAACAGAATCAGCGCCAAGATAAATGGGCCCTATTCCTAGCAGATTACGGCTTATCAATCAGCTACAAGCCTGGCAAGATCAACATTGTACCTGATGCCCTAAGCCAAAGAGCAGACCTATTTCCTAGCACCAAAGAGATTGAAGAATTCAATACAAAATCATTGCTGTTCCTAAACATGATTAAGCCAATGCTTCTATTCCTGGGACTAGCCAGTAGAAGAGAAGAAATCCAATTAGCTCAGATTGTAGACCAGCACTGCATCTCCATCATGGAGGATTTAAGGAAAGATATCAGCAGTCAATACTACCAAACAGGTTACTCCTTACATGGAAACACCCTGCAGTTACACTGACGCACCTACATACCAGAAGGCCCACTGCACTTAGAGATATTGAAGGAATACCACAACTCCCCCATTTCAGGATACCCTGGACGTACAAAGACACTCAAAGGAATCCAGAGAACCTACATGTGGCCCAGGATGAAGCCATAGATTGAAGGATACCTCAACAGTTGCAATACATGTGGACACACCAAGCCCAAGCAAGGAAATCCAGAAGGCTTACTAAACCCTCTTCAGATTTCAGAAGGCCCTTGTAAGTCAGTATCTATAGACTACATTGTGAAGCTGCCTACTTTAAAAGGATTCAATGAATCTTTGTAATTGTTGACTGTTTCATCAAAATGGCCCACTTCATCCCAACAACAACCAAAGTGACTGTAAAAAAACTGCCGCCCTATTCAGGAACCAAGTATTCATGAACCACAAACTCCCACAAGAAGTGGTCTTGGACAGAGGCCCACAATTCACCTCCAAGTTTTGGGCCCAAATCCTAAAAAACTTGGGAATAAAAAGATTAATGTCCACTACATATTGCTCTCAGAGCAATAGGCAGACCAAGAGAGTGAACCAGGTCCTCAAACAGTTATGATGCTATGTTAACTTGGAACAGAACAATTGGGTAACACACCTACTAATGGCTCAGTTTGCATATAACAACCAAGACCACAGCTCCACCGGTATGTCCCCCTTCAAAGCCAACTATGGATTCAACCCCACATGAGACGCCCCTCCCACTGAGGAAACCAACAACCCAGGAGGACAAGATTGGGTCAGCAACATCCATATGTGCCAATAAAAATGTGCCCAGAACCTGAGAAGAGCAGTAAAAGTATACAAGGACTTTGCTGACAAGAAACAAAGCCCTGGCTCACCAATTAAAGTAGGATACCTTATGCACTTCAGCGCAAAGAACATCAAGACCACTGCCCTGTGCGCTAGCTTGAGCCCCTGACAAACAGGTCCCCACAAGTTCCTACAATGCATTGGTGCTTTAGCATACCATTTGGAACTACCCTGGATAAGAAGATTAATGATGTATTTCACCGCTCCCTGCTATCAAAAAATAAAGGATTTTCTCTCTCACACTAAATAGTAAGAACAGCTCTCCCATCTATCAAAGTAGGAAGCTTCATGGAACACAAAGTTGAAGCCATCCTGGAACACAAACTCTGATACCAAAAACCTCACTTCCTGATCAAATGGAAAGAGTACCTTAGTGAAGAGAATACTTGGGAACCAGAATAAAGAGTTGTGCTCTGAAAGCTTGACTATGGTAGGAGATGATTCCAGGGCCCATAACGCTCTAGACAATCAGCTAGCCTACATGGAGATAAAACAACCAACAGTGTGGAAAGCATTGTCAACTGCCTTCCTGAAAGAAAACTCCTTTCTGACCGCAAATGGCCAGGGGTTTGTGAGGCCCTTGTGCCACAAACCCCTGGAATTGATATTAAACATGAAATTGGGTCCCTTTGCTATTGGAAAATGGTAAATTGTGAAAACAATTGTTTGATTGCTCAATTGGGCTCTTGAATGCTCACAGGCTCTAATAATAGCTGTGGCGCCTTGGCATTCTGCAGCCAAACCCATGGCCATGAGGAAGCAGCCAATAAGCACCTGCATGTAGTCCCCAGCACACAATATTTCAAGAATTTTGAAAATACCACTGAAGATGATGCCCCCAAGCCTCTGGTGGCACAAAAGACTGAGTCATCCACAGTAAGTATAAGTAGTGAGGAGGAGAAGCCTTCCTCACTGTTGATATCATAAAATAAACAGCCTTATGCACAGGACCCATTATTTTCTTGCAGGGATTATCTATTTTTTCACCAATATAATCATTATGTTTGCATCTCTTCATGAATCTACTACACAATAAAGCTGCACCTATCTGTTCCCTCCTGATTCTTCTCCTGTCCATTTGGCTAAGCCACCTTGCACCATTAACTTGGAGTTCTTCCACCATCACCACCTGGATCTTCCTCCTGGACATTCTAGAGGCCCAATCCTGAATATCATGAAGGAGATCTCTTCCACTTCCCCCTTACCCAACATGCCTTCTTCCCAAGACTTCAGTAAGTTGGGGTTCTTCTACATTACAGCATTGGGGCTGGCCAGTCAGGTTGTGCCCCATACTGGAAGTTAGCGTCCCCTGGCTACTGCTGTGAATTATATTGTCAGGACCACACCAACTGTGTATATGGTCTTTCAGGCCCAGCCTGCCTCCCCTGTGGGAGTCCAGCCAGACTCTGGTATGGGATGTGGCATCCAATTCTATTTTGGTTAAACCAGGGTTGGTTTTGCTTAATGCTGCAGCTCTGAAACTGTAAGGGATTCCATGCCTTACACAAACTTAAGGACTCTGGGTGAAATTCAAGAACCAGAAACTGCATCTTTAAATGAAAATTTAAAAACTAAGGATAGTAAAAAACAATTAATTCAATTGTTTCAAAAACACATTTGAAATTGATAAATGAATGTGTTTTAATCAAAAACAAACACAAAAATAAAAGCAAGCATAAAAACCAAGAACAGCATATAAATTCTACTTCAAATTCAGATTTTAAGGCTTTGGACAACAATTACAACAACAAGAATAACAATTCAGCATATAATATTGGATCCAATAATTACAAAAAAGCCAATCAATCTAAATTTAAATGCAAAAACTGTCCAAACCAGACATTCAGGGACCTAGGAAGCCAATCAAACCCAGCAAACCAATCAAGACAAAGAAATACTTCACATATAACCCCAGATACCATCCCCAACCATAGTGAGGTACAATACTGCAATGCAGTATCCCAACCTGCCTTTTCTTCCATTGCAGGCTGCAGCCTGATGCATTCCTGCAAGGCAATCCTTCTCAAATCACTCTTACAGTATCACCTAGTAACCACAATGTTCCCTTCCCCACTTGAGGTCAGTATTTAAACTGGCAAATCCTTCCCTTCCAAATTGCTCCAACAATTTCTCTTGTTCCTATCAACCAATAAATCTATATTTTCATCCTCTAAACACTTGATTAGTAGATTCTAAAGGTTTCCCCTTCAACTGTCACGGTAGGTTCCATCATGCCGGGTATTATCCGCCCAAGCAAGAAGGCTCAAAAAGCCGGAAAACCTTTATCAAAATTGACCAAGTTAACAAATTTAAATCAAACGGTCAATTGAAAATGGGTTATGGCTGCTCCAGTCTGTCAGCTGAAACCAGTTCCCTGTTTCAAATTGACATTGATAAATTGGCGTAATTTGAGGGTCACCTGATATAAGCTTGTCAATCAGCATGGTTGTCAGAAACTAGTCACACAAGGGTTCTTTGCAACCTGGACCAGATACTTACCTGAAAATGTGGAAGGAATAGGAGGTCAAGACTCAGGTGGTATTGCTTAGTCAATTTTTCTGATATATATTAAATGATTTTCACTGTTTCAACTCTAAGAGTTGAGTCCTCCTAAAATTTTACTCAATAAAAATCATTTATCCCAAGTTCTAATTTACTTTTTAAAAAGTGCATCCTGTGGTTGGGTTGTTACAATATATTCTGTACAATCTGATTCTCAACAGAATCATTTCTGGAAGATGGGGTCCTGCAGTTGGAACTTTGTCGTCAGTGCCGCCCAATGTTAATTTTGCGCCAACCAATTTTGCAGCTCCTCCCCTATTCTTGAAACTGAAAATTGTGTTGCCTCCCAATGTCCAGAATTTTACTCTGAAGATATGTTGATGTTGTCTCAGGCCATTTATCTTGGGCTACTTTGGTTAGGATTAATTGTTCTGCTTAATCCTGGTATTACAATTGGAAATTTTACAAAAAGATATTTGAAGCCGCATTGGTGGTTAATCATTAATTCTATGTGGATTTGGGTGGTAATTCCCCATCACTTAGAAACAGCTTCATACTATCCCGCAATTTCTGTCACATCAACAGCATTAAGTTCATCTTTCTTGTATGGACTTTTTGTGTGTTAATTTGTTATGGGCAAGCTAATGTGAACTTCAAAACCCCCAAAGCAACTCCTACAGATAAATCAGAAGACTCAATTTGGTATTGTTTCAGACCACATTGCTGTCATGCCCCTTACGTAGAAACAGCATGATTCCCATCTATTATCCACCCTAAGGCCCCCTGGTTGGTCTTGGGGTACACCAGCGTCTATTATCTTCTAAACCACTTCACTCCCTTCTTGGGAAGATTCCACTTATTTGGTCACCTTCTACACATGTTAATGATAGGGATTCCAGTAGGGTCCACTCTAGTCAAATTCAACTTGAGGGCTCTCTTTCATTTGGTTGGAGAGAGACTTCCCAATGAGTGGATCCCTGACAGAAACCTATGGTATTTCAGATGCCTCTCAAAAATGTTTTTTACACTTGTTATAGAAAATCTAGGCAAAAAAAGCTGGCTTGAAGTCAAAGCTTTGATTGTTACCCTTTCATGTCAAATAAAAATGGTGGGCTGTACACTTCACCTTTAACATTTGAGCATGATAAGCAGCGTTATAAGACTACTTATTATGGAAAGTTTTGGGGATTGGTAGGGAGACAAATAGAGTGGATACCGATAAAATATGGGCAGGTATGTTGATGAAGTTGGGCCCATTGCAAAATTTTATCTTTCCAATAGGGTGGATAGCTGCTTAAACCAGCAACCTTTTTCTGAAAATAACTAAGAAATCTATTATCTGAGCCAAAGAAGTGTAATGCCGATTAAAACTTTGGGGTTAATACTACTCTCGCATGTAACCCATCATATTTGATGCTTGGATTATTAAATTAGATAAAAAGGTTTAAAAAAGACAATTAATGAAATTAAGACTTATTTTTATTATTTGTATAATTTAACTTATAAAGGTTATTCAATGAAGCTATGCATTCTATTAATATTTAAAAACCATTCAAGGTTATGGGTTAGACAATACATAATCAGCTAACAGGCTTTAAAGTGCTCAGACTGATGCCTTGGCTTAACCTAATAAACAATGACCCATAACTATCCTTAATATGTTAAGATTGTAGCTAGTGTCGGGGCTACTAGATAAACCTCACAGCTGGGTTCTAAGCCAAAGAAAGAAACTTGTGACCTGAGTCAATCCACCCAGGGCCCAAAGTCAAGATGCATCAAGCCAAGTCCACCAATTGAGATATCATGGCTGAGTACCTTCATATATGGGGCACAGGTCGTTTAAGAAGAATAGTGCCCACATAGCAGGAACATCCGACTAATCCTGATGCCACAACAGACACTATATAATATCTTATGTATTGCAGTACCATTCCCCTTTTATTAACTCATAAAACAGCACAGTTATGACACTGGTTTAAGATTCATAAATATTGGGAACTAATTTGAAGTGACTCAATCTTCTATATCCTTTTAGTAAAGAGCGGATAGTTCTACAAACTTTGAGAACCTAAGCTGTGCAAATATCTAATTTTTAAATGACAATGTAATTAAATACATTGTTCTAATTATTCCCACCTTTTGGCAACTCACAGCTATAAAGAACACTTGCCCATTATTCATAAATAGTACAAGCGTTCTGTGATTAAAATGAATATACCCTTGATAGGTAAATTAGAAGGATATGGCTGAAAACATCCTTTATTACCTTTGAGACTTGGTCTGGTAACCAGACAATGATAAGTTTAAACTAAGCGTGTTTGGTATTGAGATGAATACCAAACTTTGAGTTTAGTTTCAAAAGATATTCATAAAGCTTTGTCTCAAGATCCACGCTGATGAAGGGCACAGCTGTTAGGCAAACTGAAGGAGCACCAAGACGGCTGCACACCGAATCTGCTCGTTTTTCAATGTAAAGCTGCTCCAGGGGCACGGTGGCGGTATAAATAATTGCTTCAGCTGCACTGTGAGCGTCAATAGTTAACTCTTCAATGTTCAAGAAAAATCTTAGCTAGATTCCGAGTAAGTAGGCAAGGATTTAGACTTCTTACTATCCAAAAGAACGGAGCTAGAAAAGGAATGAAAATAGAAGGGACCATACTGGCCGCTATGTTGCTGGGCAGTATTCCAGGGGCAGTAACAATTGAGCGTATCGACAGCTTCTGCCTTTGGTATCGCTTGTTGAGGAATTGAGAAATTATGTATAGGCAGAATTTATTTGACCCATAAGGATTGATGCTGAAATTTAATCAAAGTAAAATCAGGTAGGTTACCTGTTGCGCCCTTCAAAGTCTGAACTATCAAAAAACCTTTGCTCGCCTTCAGACGAACCGACCCAGACAACTCTGGCATCTGCTGAAGAGGCTAAGAGATCTTGAAGAAACTCGGCCTTTTTTGTTGTAGAGGTATTTTCATATGGCTTACCAAAAGATAATGACCATACACATTAGTGGAAAATGATTTCGATATGCCATCTGGGGTACAGCTTTTTCCATCATGCTTGATGTAATTGGTTTAACAGGGAAAACCCGGATGTCGGTAAGAAGTTGAAGGGCAGCTGCAGACCAATAGAGTCCATTGGAGATGATTGTTCCAGCATTCAAAAACAAAAGATCTATCCTTTTCCTTATTGAATTAAAAAAATACTCTATAATTTACTCCTGATGTAAAAGTTGGCTGAAGTCTTGAACTTTTTTTATGTCCATTGTGTCGAATTCGGCTGGTATTAAGATCAAATCCTTATTCTCAATTCTTTTCGATAAACGTATATCCTCCTCTATGAAGGAGCATAAAGCTTCCCCAGCCCTTTTAGAGCTGCGAGCTGTTCCGTATATTTTAATTGCAGGAAATTCATTTACAAGCCGAAGGAAAATTCCCTTTCCTAACGCACTAAAAAATCAAATGGGGCTAAGAAACTATCTTTTACCCTGTGATTCCTGTTATAACAGCAACCTTTAAATCCAATATCATTTTAGAAGTATTTGAAACTCTTTATTGGACTAAGGATTTCAATTTGAAAAGTGAGTGATACAAATACTCAGGCTATAGAGGCCTTGCATTATATTGGCTAATTTAATTTAGAGTCGTGTCGTCACTTCAAAGTTGCTTTTGATTTTGAAAACTAAGTCACTTTGACCTTGGCTTCAAGCGATTTAAATCCTTAATAATTTCTTAAACGTCCCTTCAGAGCCAAGCCATTTTAAAAATTAAATGTACATTTTATAGTGAATTACTACAACAGTCTATTTAAGCTTGTGTGGCCCAAGTTAAAGCAATTTTCCAATCAAACATTCTGAGTTAATTTGTCGCCCAAAGGGTGGTTTCACCCCTAAATATGGGCCATCCATGAGGCCAAGATTCATGATGCTATAACAAAAGCCAATGCCTTAAAGTTCCATCACTAACTTGACAATGACTGACCCAAAGAAGGAGCAGTCACAGAGCACACCTAATCCTGAAGAAACCCAGCCATCAAGGATCCCCACTGGTGGAAAAGTTCTCTACACTGCGCCCAAAGGTGGTCAAGAATACGTACGCCCCCTTACGTTAGACCAGATTTACAGACTATGTAGAGTCACTATACTTCATTGGAGTTTTGGCCTAATTTTAATTCCTACCTTTAAAACCTTTTTTGGGATGTCTTTGAGTTTTCACAATCCTCTATTTTTTGTACTATTGTTGCAGACCATAGGTTGCGGTCTTTTGGAGCTATTCCTTTGGACCTTTGCCGAGACTCCTTTAAAGAAACCTATAAACTGGTCAGAGGAAGTGATTGTCATAACAGGAGGTAAGTCCTTTAAAACTCCAAGCAGTGGTTTCAAACCAGATTTTCTATAATGCGAACTCCTCTTTTAAAAATAAAAACTAGGCTCCCATGGGCTTGGTTTACTCCTGGCTCAGTCTTTTGCAATTAAAAGAGCTACGGTTGCCATCCTTGACATCAAAGAGCCTCCTTCTAAAGATAGTAAGACTTTCGTTGGATTGATTTGATTTATACAAGCTTACAGTGGGCTTCTACTATTACGAATGCGATGTTGGAAACTCCAAAGCTGTAGCAGAAGCTTTAAGAGAATTAAAGGAAGACGTAATATTAGCCTTAGGATTTAAAAAGTCTAAGTTCAATTCAGATTGGGGTGCCTACTGTCCTTATAAACAATGCAGGGATAATCCGGCCTAGTCTAATAGCAAATTCCAACGTGGTTGATATAGAAAAGTAAGTTAATACCGCTATGAAACTAACACGCACCTTCTAGAACTATCCGAGTTAATTTACTGGGAAGCATCTGGACAACCAAAATGATTTTGCCTTGGATGCTTAAGGAAGACCGTGGATTTATTGTAAGGTTTTTATATGCTATTGTATTGAAAAGTTAGGTCAACATTTCCTCTGTATTGGGTGTTTCTTGTCCTGCTCAAGCTTGTAAGTAGCTATCTTTTTAAGAAGCTCAATTTATACAGGTGCCTATAATGCAAGCAAGGCTGGTCTCAATGCTTTTCATGAAACACTCCATCAAGAAATCAGCAGCTGTCATAAAACTAAAAACATCAAGACACTTCTTGTTTCTCCTGGAATGTTGCCGACTGGTATGTTTGATGGGGTAAAACACAAATTCCCCCGGATTTTCTGCAATGCCCAGCCATTGGAGGTAGTCCAAAAGATCATGTACCATATCGAGTATCGAGTTTCGGGAGAGCTGGAGACTCCGTTGTATACTTCTTTTGCACCTCTAGCCCGCTTTTTCCCACTATGCGTCAGACATTTTGTTTACGATTACATCGGAGCAAACGATGCTTTGTCCTCCTGGAAAGGACATGACGGCAGCACTAGCTCTGTGGCATTCGATACCAAAGACGCTAACCCAACTGTCGCCTTTTCATGATAAACTGGCTGCACGGCAAGGTGCAATGAATTTTTATTTATTCATGCTGAGGTTAATAATTTAATTCCGGTGATTACAAGGCCACCCAGCTTTTGACAAGCATAGTTGCCTACATGTTAATTTTATTCTTTTTTATATGCATTATATTAGCTACAAACAGAAGTACAAAGCTTACAAAAGGCTGATGAGAAAGCACTAAAAGCAATGTTACCAAAATTTATAACCTAGGAGAAGGAATCGGTTCAACAAGCATTTATATAACAAGCAACTCTACCTAGCGCATGATAATCCTGAATAAGTATTTGTAGCTACAGTAGTTTCATAACCTGTTGCGACAAACGAAATCAATTCAGTCTTAGAACGAAGTTGAAATGGATCCAGATCTATTGTAGTTTAGTATAAATTCCTTGGTTTTTAATTTCATTTACAGGCTGAGTTGATCTCGTTTTAAACTGGGGTGATTTCGTTTGTCTCAACAGGTTATGGAACTACTGTATTAGAGTATGAATACCTAGCCAGATTAAACCCATATTCGATACAAGATCGATATGCTTCTAACAACAATGAGACATTGTGTATAGTCCATCTTTCAAAATTTGCCCCAAACAATAGCAACATACAGTAGTTTTCATAGCTATTGCGCCAAGCAAAAACGCCTCAGATTTAAACAAAATGGACTCAGATTTAAGCAGACTCCAACTATCTGTGTAGAATATACCATCTGTTAACAGGGGTTTTGGGTGCTAATAGACAAAAAGGCTCAACACAATAACAAAGCACTCATATCGCAAACAAAAATATTCAAAATACAATACAAAGTACATGGATTCACAATTAGAATGGGTTGAGTTGACCTTCAGTGTATATATGGGTCATTATTTTTCTTGCTATGCCTAAGCGCTGGACTGATTATTTTATAACTTAATTACATTATTCATATTCAAATTATTCAGAAAGATTAAAATACAATCAATGTCAAATCTTTAATTGATCTTGGGCTTAGATGTTTTTTTAAAAAAATAATTATCAATTTTAGAATTGAAAATTACACCTTATAATATTGCTGGAAATAGCTTAAGTGCTACTACATACTACAAGCTAAAAATATTTATGATGAGTTGCATGGGAGAGTAAAAGTAGCCCCAAAGCTATAAATGCCATTACCCTATCTTTGGCTCATCATAAATATTCTTAGTTTGTTTCAAAAAAGGTTGTTGTTTTTGAAAGACTGATAACTCTATTTAAAATACACCCTCTAGTAAGCTGCCCTACTTCATGAACTTGCCCTAATGCACCACTAGCATCTTCTGATATTTTTGTTTCTCTGGTATCATCACGTGATTTCAAGTGATAAGTTATCTCAGAATATTCTGAGAAACTTTCAAATGTTAAAGGTGAAGTATACAGCTTCCCATCTTTCATCAAATATGAAAGATTAATGCACAGATTTTTAACTTCAAGCTCTCTCCTTATAGGCCTAACTTTTCTCTCATAAATATAAAAGAATGACTTTTAAGAAATATTTAAGCCTGATAGCACTGATTTATATAATTTTCTTCTTTTTTCTTCTTGCTCAAAAATATTTTTAATATCATTTATATTCTTAATATAAAGCTGATTTTCTTTCTCTTTTGATGTTTTTGATATTACACCAAAGTGACCATCAACAATACTTTTCCCATGACATTCTACAAATCTATTGTATTTAATAGACCCTTTAATGTATTGTGGTGCCTCTTTAAATAGATAATATAAGAATTCATAGGATCTAAAATGGTTTCCATTATCAGTCCATACTTTGATATTATTTATTTTTTTAAACTTATCTGATTTAAGAAGACTTATTAGACATTCACCTGAAAACAAAGAATCATGAGACAATATTTGAGATAAAAAATCATGGTATTCATATTTAACTTTATTGTTTTCTTTAAATACCAATGCAAACCCCAATAAAGAAATAGGTCTTTTGGAATAAAAACAGTTATTGGTTTCAATTGAACCACCACCAGCTTTTAAATTCTCCTTAAAATCTATGACTATAATACATGATTCATTATCTAATTCATTGATATCTTTCTTATATTCCCTATTTTGATGAGCATAAAAGTCTTGGTGCTGATTAATAGCTTTTAAGTCCCTGTTTATAGATTCTGGCAACAATAAGTTTTTACTTTCACATTCTTCTTTTCTTTTTTCTAAGGATGATTTTAAGTTGCAAATATTACACATTTCAGTTTGTTTTTTACTCTTTATTATATTTTAGGGTATTAATTTATAATAAGTTGAAAGTGATATTGAAATTTCATTTTTTATTTTCATATTTTCATATATTTCTTTTTTTGTTTTTAATAGAGAATATTTTATTTCAGTTGAATATTCATTCATTTCTTTTTCAATGTCTTTATAAATTTTTTCTGGTGCTTTTTTTGTAAACTGGCTTGTTTCAAAAGAATTTTCCAGTAGTTTTTTAATTATTTTTTTGATTATTTCTTTTTTTAATGAATAGTTATTATCTTTTTGGCTTTTTTTGTTTAAGCTTGCATTTTTATTTTTATTTGCTTTTCTTGAGTATTCAAACTCACTTTTGGTTATATTAAATCCCATATCAGTAAGCTCTTTTAAAGAGTAACTGGAAGTAACCAGAGATCTCAAGGCTGGGAGATGATTTTGAGGAGCAGATTTCAGAAGATCCTTTAAGTTGTCAATTATCCCATTTAGTTTCTGATTTTGAATTAAAGGAATGAACTCTGTTTTTCCAAACTCAGTTTGAGTGAGGAAGTGATTGATGAAGGAATTAAGATTGCCTCCAGAAACAAAGAGGAATGCTTTCTTTAGCATAGCAATTCTTTCTCTTTTTGTTGATGCTCCCAGTGAGGAAAATGGCTTCATGGCAGAAGTAAAGCTAACAGATTCCATAATATTGGATTTGTGATTGCTGATAAAGAGATGCTTTGTAGAGATGCCTTGCAAAAGAGTGCTGGTTGCAGGAATTATATCTTTTTGTGAAGATGGTTTGAAGTAAACCTTAGGTGGTGCTTTAGCTCTTATATACCAAGCCTTATGACACCATTCTGAAAGAAATGATGTGACAGCTTTATTTACAATTTCAACTTGAATTTATATTTCTAGAATAAATGAAATCTCCAGTTTTCATGTACAAGTGATATATGTGTATCAGCTAAGCATCAAATTACATCATATCCTCTTTGTAGTCTATGAAAATCAATTAAAATGATGTATTAACTTAATTATAACTGTTCTGCATATTTTTAAAATGATAAAATATTAAAGAATTGCATTTGAAAAATGCTTAATTTGAGGTTTGCAGTTCACTTGAACCTCAAAATTCATCTAAACAGCAAATAAATTAACGTCCTAACTTTAAACTACCATAAAATCCTAAATAATTAAGCTTTTTAAATAAAATAAAATGCGGAAATGATGCTCTTGATCTTATCTTTAATTTCATTAAATAAAAAGCATATATTACTTAATAAAAAAATTAACTTTTTTAAGCTATAAGCAATCTATTTTATTTCATTATCAAAATAATATAATAAAATCTGACATATGCTCTTTTAAATTGCTTTTACTTTAATATTCAATATTATATATATATTAATAGCTTAACACTAATAGAAAGATAAGATTCTTAGCTTCATTTTGATAGTTTACAGAGTGAAAAAATATTAACTTTTTGTTGAGTTATTACTGTTTTAAATATAAACATTTGTAATTTGATTTTTTCAAAATCAAACTGTGTTATACTGCGACTTGGGCAGCATGTGTATTAGAAAATGGCCTAATCCCTAAAATAATAACTCATATGTTTACTATGTGAATTGGCAACAAATTTCACTCGGGCACAACGAGTCAAAACTCAATCCAAAAACTAAGCCCTATAGCAACCCAACCAGTAAACAAAAATATACAGTTGCTGTGTGAAATAAAACGTAAACAAGAATGATACCTAGCCATCTAAAATAAGGCGCAGGATCTGAAGCATAAATTTCAAAAAATTTGTGCCGTGTGTTTAAATAAGGCATAAAATCTGGGGGAATGGGTGGACATCAACTTAATGGATCTAAAACAGACTACATAGAACCAGAAACAACTAATAAAGAAATAAAAATTCTATAAACAGGTGGTTGGGCAGTGTAAATTATAATTAAACAACCATATCCAGAGAAAAAGCAGTATTTAAAGGTCAGGGTTGTAACTTAATCAATTTTGATTTAGTATCTTATTACACTGTAAAATGAAATGGACAGAACAACAGGGCAGCAATGCAGCCAGCATGCCCTATGGTCAGGGGCATCACTGTAGGTCAAGAAATTGTGTTAGTGCAACACAAGTGCCAACTCAGGAAGGAGGCAAGAGAGTAATTGTCAGAGACTGACCTTGGGCAGCTGCCCCTCATTGTCAGGAATTGGGCGGGCCGCATGCAGAGTGGGCAAAGCCTACCATAGGATTGACACTAACTTAGTTGGGTATGACATAGATTTGCCCACCCAGGGCCATGGGCCGGCAGCCAAGATTATAGTGTCAATAACCCCAGTGAGTGTAATGTACACTATCTCATATAGCTTGTTGGTATGGTCTAAGGGGAGCTTGGCAGCAGACACGGGCATTGGTTTGGGGGTGATGGGCAGCTTTATGTCCAGGTGATAGGTAGGAAAGAAGCTGTATTTATCTTTAAGCCATCTGGGTTCAGTAATATACCAAGGGCCCTTTATGTTATATCTGGTCAACTCTTTAGACTGGGTCAAGTGATCCCACACTAATATATTTCAGAGGGATTTTCTCTGCCTTCAGAATTCAAAGGGCACTCCGGGAAGTGGACAGGACCAAAGGGAGCACCTGGAGGACAATAAGTTGCAGGCGGTGGGGCAGCAAGGCTGGAGTGATTAGAGTTGAATTGGCAGATAACTAAGATAAAATATTGCAACATTTGAGAGAACCAATATCCCATAGCATTTATTTAAAAATGGTAATAAAGTCTAGTGCAGGGTTCACAGGTTTATATAGTACCCAACTGCTAGACTTTACATCTACTAAAGGTTAATCATCATAAGATTGGGAAATGTGGATTTGGGTGGGAAGAACGCCTGGGTTTAGAACAGCAAATGTCAATGTTGCAGGGGGTGTGTTCATTGGCTGGATTCTTAGGAAGGGTAGCACTGTTACAAAAGTAACATGTTTGAAGCCCCGGGCAGGAATTGAACCCACTCCTAGCCACCAGGCGGGGCTAGCAGGCAGGGAAGATTCACCCACACCTGGATTTGTTTTGAAAAGCAAAAATCCTGGTGCAGGAACCATTCCTGCCCTGGTGGCAGCTGCAGGCCCATTCTGGGCC
The DNA here is from genome assembly GCA_014839935.2 of Entomophthora muscae. Lineage (NCBI taxonomy): Eukaryota > Fungi > Entomophthoromycota > Entomophthoromycetes > Entomophthorales > Entomophthoraceae > Entomophthora > Entomophthora muscae. Next base: position 33,681 of record QTSX02003573.1, on the reverse strand, counting down.
CCAAAAGCTACCTTCAAGCCCACCCTTCATTAAGTAATTTGGGGTCCCCAATTGGGGACCCCTTTTTTAATCAAGTTCCTTGGCCTCAGGAAAGCCTGTCAAGCCAGTCCAAAAAAGATGATCAAATTGGGAAATCCTCATAACCCCAGAAGCCAAACCTGCCAGAACCAATGGCCAGCCAAACCAAGCCAAGATGGACCACCAAAAAGCCAAACAACTGTTCCTGAAAGCCCCAAAAATGACCATGAAGCAGCCAACCAAACAGCAGAACCTGAGATGTCAAGCCTTGCCACCCAGATTACACCAGAAGAATGCCCAGAGGCACTTGCATGTGAGTAAGTATATAAATCAGAAGCCCCTGAAAAAGTTCTGTATCATCATCCTTGCTAAATAAGGCTTTTATGAACCTTTGGTTCACCTATCTGTTTCCATACATATGGGTCATTATTTGTTAGATTAAGCCAAGGCGCCAGCTTAAGCATTTCAAAGCCTTTTAACTTCTTTGGTATCATTTAAGTCATAAACTTATGTTTTTAGAACATTAGTATAATGCTTAGTTTACTGAAGAAAAGTTTAAGAGAGTAAAATATACAAATAATAGAAATAAATTTTATTTCTATTAACTGTATTTTTTGCTAAAACCCTTTTTTCTATTTTAATAAGCCAAGAATCAAATATATGAGTTGCATAGGAGAGTAATGGCAGCCCCAAAGCTACAATTGCTATTACCCTATCTTTGGTTCATATGATTAATTTCTTAGTTATTTTCAGAAAAAAAAGTTGTTATATTTAAAAGACTATTTACCCTATGTGAAATATAAGTTTTTGTTATGCGTCCAACTTCATGAACATGCCCTACTAATCCTTTAGTAGTATCAGCTCTCTTTGTTTCTCTGTCATCTGTGCAGAACTTTGAACAATAATTTATTTTGAAGTACTCCTTAACATCCTCAAATGTCAAAGGTGAAACATACAGCTCACCATCTTTCATTAAATATGAAAGATTAACGTAAAATGCTTTGACTTCAAGCCAGCTTTTTTAGGTCTAGATTTTCTATCATAGATGTGAAAAAAGGTTTTTTAGGAAACAAATGAATTATTTACAAGTGTCCCATATAAAACCTTTCTTTCTTCCTCTCTCTAAAAAACCATTTTGAGATCATTTATATTTTTTATATACATCTCATTTTCCTTTTGTTTAAATATTTTAGATAATACACCAAAATGACCATCAACAATACTTTTGCCATGACACTCAAAAAATCTATTAAACTTAATTGTTCCTTTTATAATTTTAGGTACCTCTTTAAAAAGATAATATAAGAATTCATAAGATCTGAAATGATTACCATTATCAGTCCAAACTTTAATATTTTTAATATTCTTAAATTTATTATTTTTAAGCAGACTTATCAAACACTGACCTGAAAACAAAGAGTCATGAGATAAAATTTCAGATAAAAAGTCATTATACTCATATTTAATTTTCTCATTTTCTTTAAAAGCAATTGCAAATCCTAATAAAGAAATAGGTATTTTCTCATAAAAAAATTATTTGTCTCTACAAGACCCCCACCTATTTTAAAGTTTTCTTTATAGTCTATTACTATAACACATGAATTATTATCAAGATTATTTATATCACTAATATATTCTTTATTTTGATGCTTATAAAAATTTTCATGTAGGTCAATAGATTCCAAATTATTTTAACAGATTTAGGCAATGGCAACTTCTTTATACTCAAATCCTTTTTCTTTATTTCTAATGATTGTTTTAAGTTGCAAATGTTATACATATCAGTTTGCATTTTGCTTTTAATTATATTATTAGGAATAATCTTATAAAAAGTGGAAAGTGAAATAGAAATATTGTTTTTTATTTTCATATCTTCATAAATTTCTTTTTTGTTTTCAATAATGAGTATTTTATTTTAGTTGAGTATTCACTCAACTCTTTTTGTAATTCTTCATAAATCAATCCAGGGGATTTTTTTAGTGAATTGGCTAGTTGGGAATGAATTTTTCAATATATGTTTTAAAATATTTTTTATGTTTTCTTTTTTTATTGAATCATTTTTTCCTTTTTTATTTTTTTAGAATATGAATACTCATTTTTTTACATTTTAAATCCACGATCCCAAAGCTCTTTCAGACTGTAGCTTGATGTAACCAATGCTCTTAGGGAAGGAAGGTGCTTGGCAGGGGACTCTGACATCAATTCCTTTAGGTTGTTAAGGAAATTATCTGTCTTAGAATTTTGTATGACAGATAAGAAGGTACTTTGTCCAAGCTCTGTTTTTAATAAGAAATGCTCAACAAAGCTGTTAAGATCACTGCCAGCAGTAAAAAGGAATGCTTGTTTAAGCATAGAGATTCTTTCTCTCTTAGTAGAAGCCCCCAGTGAGAAGAAGGGTGTCATCTGAGGTGCAAACTTGATAGGTTCCATAATGATAGTGGTTTGGTTCCTTGGCTTGGTTCAGGCAGTTCTTACTTGGAAATAGATGTGCAGTTATCAGAGAGGAGTAAAGGTGTGGATTGTAAAGTAAATTTCTGTAAAGTTGAGCTGTTTAAATACCATGTTAGCTGAGCTTTTGCACTACAGGCATAAATCCCCAACTGACCCCCAACTGATCTCTTTAATTTATCAATATCACCCCTGAAGTCTGATATCATTGTTTATTTACCCCTTTTTATATTCTGGTTAACTGTTGATATTTCAACGAATAGTACTTCAATCTTGCTCAAACTAGTATCATTAGAAAGCCCTTAATCTCAGCTTTTGGAATTGTGCTGCAACTTTATATTTTAATACCAATTTAGTACCTTGAAGTGGCTTTGAATGTAAGCTTATTAAATTATTATTTGAAATAAAATATGCTAATTAACTCTTAAAGTATGATATTTTAATCAGTAAATAAATTTAAAGTAATTCATTATTTAGCTTACTTTTAGTAACCAACTCAAAAACCTTTTTTTAAATAAACTTAAGTTTATTATAACTTTTAACAGTTCTTAAAAAATGAACTTTATATATCTTAAATCTATCAAAACAAAAATGTTATTTTAATCACATATAAATATTTGCTTGTATAATTAAATTTGTATCTTATTTTTATAGATACAATGACTAAGATCATTTTCCATTTAGTTTAAATAAATTTTAACCTTTATAAAATTTAATTAAATAAAGCAAGATTTTGATACATTCTTTTTTATGTTTGAATTTTTTATATATATTATCTCTAGCATACAGTATAAAAATATAATTTTATTAAATAGTTGTATAAAGCTATTTTATTAATTTTAAATACTTAAATTTTTGAAAAGAAAAACTTTTACTCTCTTATAAGTTCTTATTATATATTTTCTATAAAATCTAACTTAAGAATAAATTACCTATGCTAAATGAGATCACTGAAATTTCAATAAAAGTTCAGTTTTAATTTTAGTTTTAGTTTTTTTTAACTTTTTACTAGATTTTTTTTAAAAAAATCCAAAATTATTTAATATTTATTTATTAAAAATGCAAAAAGCTATCTGCCCTTTTTTAAAAAGAGGGATTCAAAAATTATTATATTTTAAATTAAACATTTTAAAAAGCTAAGATTTTAGGCAACAATTTAATTTCCAACAAAAAGCATCATATCAGTTTTTATTGTATTTTTATGTTGCTCTTTTTAGAATGATGTCATTTTGTACTAATCAGCTTTCAAGAAATAATGGTATATGAAATAAGATTGTTACTAGCTTTTAATACAGTTTAATTTAGCTGTAAGTAGAAAATGATTAATTTAATATAAGTTTTTATATTATAAGGATTAAGTAAGATTTATTTTGATAAAATTGTTGTAATTATTTAAATTTATTGATAAGAAAATTAAAAAAATTTTTTAAAGTTTTAAGTAGCACAGTTAATAGGAAACAGATTAATCTAATAAATAAGGACCCAATGGTGTTGACAGGGTACCACAAATACCCATAAGTTTGTTCAGCCTGGTTATCATGTATCCCGTGAAGTTTGTACCATTATCTGTTAGCAATGTTTGTGGGCAGCCATGTTTGTAGAGTATGTTCTCTAGAATGAACTTGGCTGTGGTAAGCGCCAACTGGTTAGGAATTGCTTTTGTTTCTACCCATTTTGTAAGCTGATCTACTGCTACAATTATGAACTTGTTCTTGCTAGCGTTCAGTGGAAGGGGGCCTACTACATCTATAGCAATGGTATGGAACGCAAGGCCAGGTCAGATTAACCAGTGTTGATGGCGTGAGACCTTTAGTTGCTCTATTGTACAGTCATGGCAAGCAGCCAGGGTTTTTGCTACATTCTAGTGCATACCTTCCCAGTAGCAATGCTGCTGTAGAAGATTAATGGTCTTATGGATCCCATTATGACCCACAGTACAGTGAGTCAATACTACTGCATCTGTACGTAAGGATGGACAAATGTATGGTAGCCACTTCCCTTTATACAACTTAAGAAGCTGATTATCCTTGACACGGGTGTCCACTGCAAGTGACTTTAGAATTTTCTGAATCTAGAGCAGCTCCTCCCCCCACATAGAAGGTTTCAGCATCAGCTTGTTGTAGAGTTTGTCCACTGCTGAGGAAACCAAGGCTATTGTAGGAAGACGTAAAAGGCAATCTGCATTCTGATGCATAATTCTAGAGCAATGGATTATTTTGTAGCCATAAGCTTGTAGCTTAATAGCCCATTGTGCCAGGCGTCCTTCAGGATCCTTCAGGGTTTTCAATCATTTAAGTGAGGCATGATCAGTTACCACCGTAAAGTGTACTCTGTGGAGGTACACTCTAAATTGTTGACAGGCATAAATGACTGCTAGGCATTCCCTCTCAGTGATTGTGTAATTTCTTTTGTGACTATTGAGTGTGCAGGAACAATACCCTACAGGATGGTCTTGGTCATTGTTGTCCAGCTGAGAAAGAACAGCGCCAATTGCTGTCAAACTGGTGTCTGTGTGTACAATGAAGGGACACTCAAAGTTAGGATAGGAGAGTACTGGCTCTGTCACTAGGGTGGCCTTCAAGTCCTTGAAGGCTTTCTGGCATGCTTCTGTCCATAAGAACTCAACGTTTTTTTTCAACAAGTGGAATAGTAGTCCTCATAGACCTGCAAAGTTTGGTATAAAACGTCTATAGTAGCCAATCATTCCTAAAAACACCTGAACATCTCTCTTGTTGGAAGGCGTTTGCATGTGTGTGATAGCTTTGACCTTAGCAGGGACAGGGCGTAAGCCATCCTTGCTGATGATATAACCAATTAATTCCAAATGTTCCTTAAAGAAGTTACACTTACTTGGTTTTAGCTTGAGATTGTCAGCAATAAGATGTTGAAACACAGCCTCCAAATGGTCCAAGTGTTGACTGAAAGTTTGTGAAAAGATGTTAATGTTGTCAAGGTAAACCAGAACACAAGTCAACTTGAGGTCCCCCATCACAGAGTCCATGGCTCTTTGGAAAGTTGCGGGAGAATTTGTGAGTCCCTGTGGCATCCTAGTAGGCTGAAAAAGCCCTTGCTCTGTAATGATGGCACACTTTTCCTGGTCTGCCGCTGGAAGGTCAATCTCCCAGTACCCACTGATCAGATCCATTGTGCTGAAGTACTTTGCGCCACCCAGCTTGTCCAATGTGTCATCAATGCGGGGCAACAGATAAGAATCCTTTTTTGTGATGGAGTTCAATTTGCAGTAGTCCATTACTATGCAATTTGACCCATCCTTTTTCTTTACAATCAACAGTGGTGAAGACCAAGGACTCTTGCTAGGTACCAGTAGGCCAGATGTAAGTAACTTCTGTAGCTCTTTTTTGACAATGGCTTGGTTGGCCAGACTGCATCTTATTGGCCTAGAGTGTATAGGAGCAGTCCCTTGGTATCCAATACATGTTCAACCCCAAGAGCTTTACCTAGGTCTTGGTCATTTTCCGCAAAGACGTCCTTATATTTCTCAAAGAGTCAAATATCTTGGTCCTTCTGGTCTTCTGTTAGTCCATTTAAAGACTTGTGCAGAATAAGCAACAGAATGCTTGGTTGGTTGTACAGTAGCGTGAATTCACTGAACTTGCCAAAGGGAGTGACATCCATAAGGCTAGAGTTTTCTTCCAACTTCATGTAGCCCAGCAGTTGGTGTTTCTTCACCTTCAGCAATTTATCAGAAAGATTCCCCAAGAGTACCAGAATCTCTTCTGATGATGGCATGACAATCCCAGGTAGGATCCAAGGTTCCAGTTGCAAACCATTATGGAGTCCAGATACTTCACCATGTATACCTTTAGGGAAACTGAGGCTTAGACCTGTATTATGTATAGCTTGAGAACAAGTTGGGATGAAGAATTCACTAGAGGAATATAAAGGAATCCCTTTGTACTCTTTAGTGGCCAGAGGTAAAATCTTTATTTTGCGCTGACGCAAGGTGTACGCTACTAGCATATCTCCATCAGCGTATTCCATATTGATATAATGTATTTTCTTTTTAGGGAGGTCTCTTGGTCCGTCACTGTGATAAAACATTGGTACCAAGTGACCTAAAATTCTTAAAATACTATCCTGATGATTGATGATAGTCCTGTAGGTTGCCATGAAGCTTGTTTTAATTAAGATATCATAGCTTTTGTTGTGCAACACTATTGCCGGGGCAGTTACCATCAATTTGCCAAACCAAAGTGGTAAGAATGAATAGGCTCCCAACGCCTTTGTTTTGTCAGGTCCTGCAGTACCAAATTCCTCATTGTAGTCTAGGTCAGGTGCAAGCTTTAGCTTCTTGACTAGCCTGGTTATACAATGTTCCCGGAGCTCCAGAGCCAGAATTGCTCTTACCCAAAGCTTATGAATCACCAGTTCAATGTATGTGCAATTGTGTTGTTCCCTGTAATGAGGAGAGGTAATTTTGGTAACCTTGTGAATGTCTAAACCCTTAAAATGAGCAAGAAACAACTCTAGCGCAGTTTTTAGATCAGGCTTCAGGAATTTTAAGGTATCCAGATTTTTGGAGACTTTTACCAACCTCAATAGTTGAGACAACTTTGTAACACTGTTGCTCTCATGGGTGACCTTGGTGTATGGCATGGAAAGTTGTTCAGCGTAGGGTATAGAGATGGTGTCAACAGCTTCTTTGGAAGGTATACTTTCCGTACAGATTTCTTGCTTCCTTATGACTGTGTTGACAGCTAAAACTCTATGAAGCAAGTCTTTGTTTAATTCTTCTTTATCTGGCAAGTATCTCTTGGGGCAGGCTTCTTGATCCAGCAGGCCAGCATTGCAATCAGGAATGTTGGGGTCCAGGTTGATAGGTGAAGAGGGTCAGTTACTACTAGCAGTCAGGGTTTTCTCCTCAACCTGACTGCTTAGCAGTTTTTTTGACTCCTCACCATCTTTTTCTCTGTCTTTGTCTTCATCCTCATCATTTAGCTTTTCTTCCACGTTGTCTTCCTGGTTCAGGTACAAACATTAGTCTTGGGTTGCTTGCAGTCCCAAGAAAGATGTCTTAATTGCCCATACTTGTAGCATGTGCGGGTGTTTGCCGTGTTGTTAACTGGGGGAGTAGCTACAATTGTTGGTTTATTTAGAGATTCCCTCTCCCAAGTCTTGCCCTTGGAATCTGTAGAATAGGATGAAGTGGCTTTTTTATAGTCAGGAAAGGGAACTTTGAATTTCTCCTTAAAAAATCCCAAGTGGTGCATGAGTTCAGGGACCGTTCTTGCACCATATATTTCAGATTTGAGAGCAATATAAAGCTCTCTATTGGGGAGTACATAGTTAAGAAGTGCTCCTTTTAAATCAACAAAAGTGGCAGCTCCCATGGAGACTAGGGTCTGTGCTTCCAAATAAAAGTGCTCTGAGAAATCCATTAGGCTTTCCCCCTTCTTTATCTTCCCTTCTGTAAACTCCATTTTTTGGCAAAATAAAGTCTCTTTGCTGCCAAACTCTGCAATAAGGGCCCTAGATACGTTCTTGTAAGTCCAGCCTTGTTCTGGAAGTCTTGGCATTATTATTGTTTGGGTCTCCAAACCCAAGCAATTAAAAATGGCTGCATTCTTCATGGCATCATCCACATCATACATAGAGTTATTGTATAGCCAGAGGAACATGTGGACATTGGCCTTTTTGTCAAATTTTGGAAAATTTGTTGGCTTGAAGTTCTGGATCACAGAAGAAGTGCTAAAATTATAGCTTCTTCTAGGTGGAGGTGAGGTATTTCTCTGGTTCAAGGCGCAGAATTGTGCTTCAGAAGCTGTATCTCTGGCGTTGTTGCTAGTCCTGGAAGTTGAGGTAGCAGCACCAGAAAGAGGTGTTTCACTGCTATCCAGAACTGGTTCTGCTACATAGACTTTCCTCATTGTACGGCCTATGTTGTCTTCATTGCTCTCATAGCTATGGAAGTAGCGCTGGTCCTCTGACATTGCCTGGCTGGCGGTGGACAAGACACTTTGACTTCTTCTTGTAGTTGCTTGTAGTTCAGGGTCGGGCACAATCTGTTTAGAATACGCCTGAAGTAGTTGCTCTATTTGTCCTTGAAGATGCAAAATAATGCTATGTTGCAAGCGTACTTCTTGGGCCAGGTCCTTTATTGTGTGATTTACTACATGTAGTTTGTCCTCAAGCTTCTCCATATGTGATTCCTGGTTTCCAAACAACATGTTGTTCTTTTCTTGCATAGCCTGATGGCTATCACTTAATATTTCAAGATTATCATCATTTTCTTCTGTGCGTTCATGGTTGTGGTCAATCATTTTTGCAAGCTTGAGAAATTTCACGTTAAAATGGTTGCAGTCAGAGAGGGATTGACAAAGGCCCTTGTCAATCTCACTGACGTGTTCAGATAGCTCCTCCATGTCCCGTTGGATAATGGCAGTAGCTTTCTTGTTGCCTTCTGATGCAACTCCATCCTCAATCATTTTACAGAGCAGCAGAGCAACTCAACCTCGCTACATAGGTAGCAAAAAGTGGCTTCTGCCCCTTTTACATGGTGAGTTACTATGCCTAGCCAATTATTATCCAACCCTTTGTGTTCAAGCATGGTCCCAATCATTGTGATCACGTAGTTTGTCAGGTGTTCCTCCAGCTGTGTCAACCAATTTGCAGTGAAGTTTTGGTGAATTGCAAAGCTGTTCAGTTGATGACTGATATTGGCCATAGAGTTTGTGAGTTTTTCATACAGGCAACAGAGGAAAGCCTTCTGATTGTTTATCAAATTTCCCTGATGCAAGATCAGGGGCAGTTGATAACCCAAGTGAGTACAGTTGTGGCAAATGGTGGGATGTGCAAAACTATGGATATACTCCTTGGCTTGTTCAATTGATTTTATCTGTAGTTGAAGCTGATTGGGAGTTATTCCTGTGAAATTTCAGAATTTCTCTTTAGCTGTAGTGCCATAGGATGGCAGTACAGCAAGCCTCTTGTGGGCTTCCCCATTTTGGTACGCACCACGGTCCATACCACTAATGGCTTGCTCCAGCTGTTGCTGGGTAGGCTCTACATTTCTGCCTACCTCAAGTGGCACTGGGACATCAAGGTGTAGAGAGGACTGATCCCCTATTTGACAGTGATGCTGTACGTCAGTCATGAACTGACCAAAAGCCACAAATTTGTTAGGCAGACCATCCCTTGTTCCAGCAAGGCAATTGATCTCCAAGAAAAGCCCATCAGGCTGGTCCTGGAGGTGGCTTAGGAAGGCATGGAGAATATTATCTCCATCACCTCCCCACACAAAAGACAAGTCCCCAGCAGGGCAACAAGTACCATTGGACAGATGTATGCTAGAGTGAGCACCAAATGTCGTAACTTCAGCTATTGGTTGATTGATAGCTACTAACGCCTAACTCAACTACAACCTTATAAGTTACTAAAGATTAAGCTAAGATAAATCTTTCAGCCTAATGCATATAATAAGTATAAGTTTATGTAATTCAATCTTTATTTAATCAATCAAGGAGAGAGTTATATAGTAAAGGAGGGGATTAATGAGAGTCAATAGAATTCCAGGATCCTCTGGTTACAGCCCAATTCCCTCTATTGCTTAGCCCAATATTAAACTAATGATTGGATGATCATCAGTTAATATGAACTAAGAATACAACCTAGTTGATTGTTTGGACTAGTTATCATCCAGGGTGAGAGTACCATCATCCTTTGGTTCACTGAGCTTAATGGATCAATGCGTGAGTATAGTGACGGCTAGTTTATAACCAATCACTTCATAACAGGGTGGAACATTTAAGAGGTTCAATGAATAGAAGGGGGTTTGAAATGAAGTCTCACTGAAATTATGGCTGAAGAGATTATCTTTACCATTTGATGTTCTACCTGTAACTTAATAATATTGCTTATCAATTTTAGAAGCCAGATGTAACAGGAGAAAGCCACAAGAAACGCCATACTTAAACAGTGGCTATAGTGAAGATGAATGTAAAACAAGTGTGGAGCCTGCACTAAAGGTAGATAAAGCGGTGTTGCAACCAATCTTCCAGACTTGCCTACTAACATATCTTACAGTACACAGGGGGCACTCAATGAGCCGCCCCTTGAAGTATCTAACAACATGAACTAATCTGATGGCAATATTGAATGGTGGGTACTTAATCCTAATTAGGAGCGCTACCAATTTAACTTGCTGATCCCCGCACAAGTTATTCCTTGGCTTTGAACCCTACATGAAACATGCCACTATGCCACCCCCTGTGTGGCCTTGTGGCTTTCCCCATATGGTATATTAATCACAATATTCTACAATAAATGATACCTTATTCTTATTATTCTGTCCTTTCTATTGGAAAGTTGTATTCCTCAATTCCAAATACTGAATCCTCATTGGTTCAGTTGCAACAGTGGTAGCAGCGGTAGGTTACGACCTACCTAAAATAAAATTCCCCCAAGAAAGGACAGAGTACGGGCTGTATGGCTACTCCCCAACAAGAAAATTTCCTGCCAATCCTCAAGGGGGACATCCCCAACGGGTACATCATCTATCAAGACCAGCTAGTTCTCACCAGTGTTTACAATTGGCTCTGCCTCAGGCAGCGTGATGCCAGCGTCATCCCGCCCCAGTCAGACCTGTCCCAATGCATGCTCAACTTTCAGCTAGAATCCTTTACTGGTGGCGTCAAAGGGGCCAACATTGTCAGTTGGCTCCAATCTACTGAAACCTGCCTCTGTATCTGTCAGGTTCCTGAGCCCATGTGGGTTGCCACTGCTTCTGGTTGCCTCACAGGGCCCGCCGCTGTGTGGTTCACCAACTGGGCCAGTCAAGAGCTTGACAACACCTGGGCGGCATTCCAAGACGCCGCCAAGTCCCGCTACAGCAAAACCTTCTCCCCCATTGTTGTGGGAACTCCTCTTCTAGCAATCAAACAAACTGGTTCCATTCCTGAGTACCTCGCCACCTGGCAACAAGCTCTTGCTGCCGCCCCCAAGGCTGTGACCAACAGAAATGCAATGCTACTCACCCTCATCATCAATGGGTTAAACCCCTATATCTGCAAGTGGGTCCCCTTAGGTTGCTGTATATCCATCAATGACTGCTACAAGGCCATTGTAGAGGCTAACAACCAGGCCTCAATGGGCTTCTGCCGTACCAGTGATGCTCCATCCCAACCACGTACCACACCTGGCAATGGTCACAATCAAGTAGGCTGCCGCCAGCCCCGTCAGCAGGATAATGGGACTAAACGCCACGGCAAGGGGGAGCTCCAGCTAGCACAGATTGAGGATCAGGGAAAAGCCTGGGGGTTGTAGCAACAAGAGGACCTGCAACCCCACCTGACCCATCCTCTCAATCCTTGCTTGAAAAGAACCCCTGTGACTACAACATTCATTAAGTCAAACCCCTGGATGTCTTCCAAGTCCACAGTGACAACCCCGTACTGCAAGCAAGTCACTCCTCAAATAAAGTAACACACTTATCCAATCCCTTCTGTTTCTGTGGGAACACCCACAAATTACTGGTAGATACCAGGGCCAACCACACTATGGTGGACCAGGCGTTTGCTGACTCTCAGCAATTGGACCAAGTGCCCAGCAGATTCAAGGCAGTACAAGTAGCTGACTCCTGCAGAGTTGCAATCACCCACAAGACGGTACCCTTCTCTGTGAGAATGGGGAACATCCAGATTAAGCTCTCTGGGCCAATCATGGCAGGGCTCAGCCACAACATAATTGCTGGGCTGGACTGGCTTTGTCACAACCATCCCTACATTGACTGGGATACCTCTGTCATCACCCTCAATAGAAATGGGGTGGGGTTACAGATATACCCTGTTGAAATGAGCAAGTTGCTCCATGATAATGTGTTTATCAGAATTACAGAGACAGACTTGTACAATTTCAAGGGGGGAACTAGACTTTAACCAATGCTCAGTCAAAGTTATCCACGCTGAACCATCTGTGGTTCCTCCTTTGATCTCCTACCCACCACCAGCGCTTGCTGCACTCCTTGAGGAGTACAAGGATGTATTCAGTGAGACACTTGAACAACTACCTCCTCCCTGGGAGATTCAGCACGCTGTACAACTTCAAGGATTGTCACTTAAAGCACAACCATTATACCGTCTTACACCAAAGGAAGATGAGACCCTCCACCAGCACCTTGTGGATGCGCTTGATAAGGGCTTCATTTTCCCCTTGTTCTCTATACAGGGTGGCTATCTTCTTTGTAGCTAAGAAGGACAGGTCCCTTTGCCTGGTCACAGACTACAGCACCCTAAATGAGGTGATGGTTAAGAATAAGTAACCCCTGCCCCTGATTGACAACCTGTTTGATACACTTGCAGGTGTGAAGGTCTTTAGTAAGATCAATCTCACTGCGGGGTACAAAAAGGTCTGCATTGCACCAGGGGATGAGGCAAAAACTGCCTTCTGCATGCGTTACGGGTTGTTTGAGTGTTGTATCATGAGCTTTGGGATGACCAACGCTCCCTCCACCTTTGCCATGTTGATGAACAAAGCATTTGAGATCTGATTGGAAAGTGTGTGGTTGTGTACCTTGTCAACATTATAGTCTTCAGTCAAGATCAAACTACACATCTCCAACACCTCTGTGCTGTCCTTGACACCCTTTGGAAAAACCAGCTAAAAGCTAAACCCTCCCAATGCAAGTTTCTCAAGTCAGAGATGTTTTTCCTTAGGCACACCATCTCTACCCAAGGAATAAAGCCCAACCCTGCCAAAATCAAGGCAATCACCAGCATGCTGCCCCCCACTGATGTGGGCCAGGTGTGTACATTATTAGGCATGGTTGCCTATGTGTGCAAGTTCATTCCCAATTGCAGGGAACTAATTGTGCCTCTCACTGAGCTCCTCAACACCAAACAGCGCTTCCACTGGACCCCTGCCAGAGATTGAGTCTTCAAGATGTTGAAGCAAAGACTCACAACAGAGCCAGTGCTGCAGTTTCCCAACCAAAACCTCCAGTAAAAACTTGAGACTGACACCTCTGACAGGGCCATAGGGGGTGTGCTAAGGGTAGAAACTGACAATGTCATATTTCTCCCTGTGGCATATGAGTCCAGGAAGCTTACTGACTTGGAACAACGCCATCCCATCCATGATAAGGAGTTGGCGGCAATTGTACACTGCGTTGAGAAGTGGCGCTGTTACCTAGAAGGTGCTATCTTCCCACCCCGCGTTCTGATGGACCACAAGTCACTCCAGTACTTCAACACGTAGTTCCACTTGACATGCTGCCAAGCAGGATGGGTTGAGCACCTATCCCCTTACCAGTTGTGCATTGAGTAAAAGCCTGGGAAGGAACTTGTCACAGTTGACGCTCTTTCACAGCTCTATGTAACGTCCATCACTGGGGACAATGGTTTGGATCCAGATTGGCCCATGCTTTATCTCTGCCCTGAGGCAACTTGCTACAAAGGCCTTAACTTGATAACCATCTCCAAATTGAAGGACAACAAAAGTCAGTTCACCACTGATGCTGGTAACGTCTGCTGTTGGGCAGAGACAGGTAAAAAGACGCCTTACATTCCCACCACACAACAAGGTGACACAATATTGCACTACCACCAAACCCTGGGTCACATCAGAGGGCGTAACCTCTTTGAGATCATGAAACAGAAGGTTTGGTGGCCGCACATGTGTCAAGACATCTTGGACCTCCTTGAAATGTGTGTTTTGTGCAAAAAGAAAATGTCCAAATTTGCACCCCCCCAAAGTCTGTCCTGCCTATCAAGGCCATGGAACCTTTTGAGCAGTGGGCCCTTGACATTGTGGGGCCACTACCCAAAGACAGACTGGGAAAAAGATACATTATCACCGCCATTGACTACTTCACTTGCTGGCCAGTGGCCTGGGCAACCACCAACCACACCGCCACCACCATTACCCGCTTTATTGGCAAGGAAATTGTGGCCTGCTTTGGGCAACCCAAACGTCTCATTGCAGATGGCAGCCCTGAACTTGTTGGGCATGTCATGAAGGCATACTGCGCCAAGAACGCGCTCCAATGTATAATTATGCCCCCCTACCATCCTCAAGCCAATGGACACGTGGAATGATTAAATGGCTTGCTGGTTCAATTGATTGCCAAGCTCTCACAAGAGCACCCTAACACTGCATGGAATGAACACCTGCCCCCTGCTCTACTTATCCTGCAAGCAAGAATCAACAGGGGCACAGGGTTCAGCCCCAGCACCCTGGCCTTTGGGACGCCTGACAGTCTGACAGGAGTTGAACAGGGAAAGCTATGATCCAAGGTTCCTGACAAGCCTCCCCTAGTAACAACTCCATCCCTAGATCAATGGCGTGCCAAAGCCCAGGAAATCAAACACAAGCAGATTGCAGGAGGAACGGAGCACCTCAAAGCTAGATATGCTGTAGGTGACCTTGTCTACACCCTCAATCCCAATTCTGCCAAGTTGGAGCCCAACCACCTAGGGCCCTTCAAGATAGCCGCTGTCCATGACAATCATACCTATCAACTCAAAGACGCCCAAGGAAATACCAAGAAGCTTCACCATGATTGCTTGCGCCCTTGCCGCACCATCTCCACACAAAGGCTGTTTGTGTGGACCTTCTTAAACCTTCCGCAGACTCCGGTCTTGGTGTCTGACAACAAGCAGGGGGCAAGGGGGGTGTTGCAACCAAGCTTCCAGACTTGCCTGTTAATGTATCTTACAATACACAGGGGGCACTCAATGAGTCGCCCCTTGACGTATCTAACAACATGAACTAATCTGATGGAAATATTGAATGGCAGGTACTTCATCCAAATTAGGAGCACTACCAATTTAACTTGCTGATCCCCGCACAAGTTATTCCTTGGCCTCAAACCTTACATGGAACTTCCCACAATGCCACCCCTGTGTGGCCTTGTGGCTTTCCCCATATGGTATATTAATCACAATATTCTACAATAAACAATACCTTATTCTTATTATTCTGTCCTTTCTATTGGACTGTTGTTTTCCCTAATTCCAAATACTGAATCCTCATTGATTCAGTTGCAACAGCAGGTCCAAGAGCATCAAGACCAAATTTGAGCAACCAATCAGATGTGCAGCAGTAAGTGACGCTGCATACTAGACTACTAACCTTTTCAAAGTTGTTTTTGAGTTTAGAAAAAAAAACCAACTGAATTGGTTTATAAAAAATATGTATTATAAAGGTTCAAACTGAGTTTTGACTAATGTTAACCTTGTGATTAGGGTTCTGGGTTTGAATTGTGTCTGGCTCCAAGCCAGGGTGTAAAATGGCATCCAGGAATCAATTATTGGTTTTCTATACTCTGTTGCCTTTGAGGATATTACACATAAAATTAATGGAGTCAGGGAAGAATTCCTGAAAATTACTTAGTAAAATTTTGATATATATTGAATAATTTTCACTGTTTCAACTCTTAAGAGTTGATTCTTCCTGAAAATTTACTCAATAAAGTCAAATATCCCTTGGTCTAATTTTTTATTTAAATTCATCCTTTAGTTGGTCCTCTGTGCTGCATTCCCTACAATTTAATCCTTAGCTGGATTATTACGTGAAGCTGGGGGCCTGCCATTGGTACTTCTTTGTTGCCTCTACCAAATTTTAATCCAATGCCTGTCAATCTTGGAGCTGTCTCTTCTACTGTCAAAGCTGAAACTCTGGTGCTGTCCCAATATCTGTAATTTTATGCTGAAGATACTCTGATTCTCTTGCAGGCCATTTATCTTGGGCTCTTTTGGTTAGGGTTAATTATTTTACTTAACCCTAGTATCTCATTTAGAAATTTCACAAAACAGTATCTGAAGCTTTTTTGGTGGTTAATCATTAAATCTATGTAGATTTGGTTGGTTATTCACCACCACATGGATACAGCTTCTTATTATCCCTCAGTGTCTGTCACAGCATCAGCTTGAAGGAGTTGGAACAGTGCATTGCCCAGGGAGGCAAAGTTGGGGATAAAGCAGTAATAATAGCCAATAATCCCCAGAAAGACCTTGATGTTCCTCTTGCTTACAGGCACCTACATCTTCTTGATGGCCTCCATCTTGAGAGTCACAAGGCAGAGTCTGTTGCAACTGATGATGAACCCAAGGAATCCAAGGAACTCTAAGTGCTCCTTGAAGAAGTTGTATTTTCTTGGATTCAGCTTAAGTTCAGCAGCCAGCAGATGTTTGAACACTTCTCCCAGGGGTTCCAGGTGTTTTTTGAAGGTAAAAGATAAGATTTTAATTCCATCCAGATAGAACAGGGCACATTAGAGCTTGAGGTCCTCCATCATAGCATCCATAGCCCATTAGAAGGTAGCTGGGGAATTAGAGAGACCCTGAGACATCCTGGTAGTTTAGAACAGCCTTTGACTGATGATGATGGCACACTTCTCTTGGTCAGCTGGAGGGAGATCAATCTGCCAGTATCTAGATATCAGGTCCATGGCCAAGAAGAGCTTGGCACTTTGGGGGGCCATAATTTCAGAACTATTGTGGTATGTCAAGCCTGGTGCGGACTTCAACTTCTTAACTGGGTAGGAAGAATCAATAGCACCAGGGGCTCCCAAGTCAAGGATAGCTTGCTCATTGGGCTTGCTTATCACCAAGTTGAAGTACATGTAATCTTGATAGTCTCCCTTGATCATCATAACCTTAGAATCCTGGTGTACATCCAGCTCCTTGAACTTGTTCAAGAAGGTAGCCTTGGCAGCTTCAACATCTGGGGTAACTTCCTTGAAGAGATCCAATAGCGCAAGAATGGTTTCAGTATGTACTAGCTTGACCAAGAGTTTTTTACTGTTATTATCAGGAGTGATCTTGATCCTAGATTGATTCAGATGCTTAGCATAGTACAGAAAGACAGTCTGTTGGACCTTATGGGGGATGATCATATCAGAGCAAAGCTTAATGCAGCAAGTCTGGTTATTGGCAGTGGGGACCCAGTAGGCAATATCTTCTTTCATTCTCACAGTGCAAGAATTCACAGTTTCTGATTGAGAGGCAAAGTCAACCAGAAGAGGGTCATCAGAAGGCTCTGTTGTAAATGAACAACAAGCGCCAGGGTCAGGCACAGTTTTTTCTGGAGAGAGAGGAATGGGGAGAGAGGAGGGAGGTGAAACCACAAATGCAGCCAACAGTTTCTCCTTACCCTGGCTGCTTAGTAGTTTTTTGAGTGATCCTCATTGTTCTCCTCAGCGCCAGAATCATCAGTGTATTCTTACTTGCTCTGACTAGCCTGAGGCTTAGTTGCTTCAGAACCATCAGAAGTGATGGAGGGATTGCTATCAGGTTCCCAGGGAGACTCCAGGGTACCTGCTGAAGGTGCAATGAAGGAGACATCCTCTTCATTGCTTCTGTGATAGTGGTGGGAGTCAGGAAGGGGTAATGTAGTATGGATCTTCTGAAAGGGGGAACTATCAGCTTTAGCATTACCATGCAATCTCATTAGAGTATCAGGGGTACTAATTTATGAGACATGTTCAGGGTGCTTGCTTAGTTGGTCCTTAGGGAGTCAAGGAGAGCACGTTAAGCATCCAACTCATCTTGCCACTCTTTCTTTTGCTGAAAGGCCAGAACTAGTTCCTATTCCATAAAACCCATACGTCTCTCTTGAGCCTTTACAGTATCCTGAAGAGCAGAGAATTCCATGGTGCAGATGTTATAGATGTCTTCCAGCTTAGAAGTTTCTGTTGATGACCATAGAGCTCCTGGGCATCATGCTGCTTCATCTGGGTGGGTACCAAGGAAGAAAGAGCATGTTCTATCTTTCTCATCCATATAGCTATTCCAGAGTGGGAGTAAACGGCTTCTGATATATTTTGAGCAAGGGTTGGGGGCCAGAGCAGGGGCCAGAGCAGCTATCAGTTTGAAGGGTTCCAGAATTAAGGGAGATTCCATCAGGAGAACAATCAGAAGCAGGGGGAGGAGAATATTGACACTGGACTCCCTTCACCAAGGCATGCTCTAGGGACCAGGAGACGTTGTTCATGACAGTTCCTTCAGCCATGGGGTCAAGATGAATTGGCATCAAGGAGGCAACAGCTTCTTTAATGGAGTTCATCCTGGATATCATGCTTGACTTGGAGCTGGCAACTTCTAAAAGTTGTTGGCAGTTGGGCAACCAACAGCTCAGTCCTGGTTGACCATAAGAAGAACTATGGAGCCTACCAGATAGAGAAGCAGAAGCAGTGAAGGTTGATCCTAGAGTGGGTTGAGCAAAAGGAGCTGCAGGTATAGGTAATGATATCTCATCCTCCACAAAAGCAGGGCCATAGGGGTAGGAAGAGAGGAAGCTGTGGTTTGTAGAAGCTATGAGCGCCAATGCTGTATAAATAGCAGCTTGGGTGCTGAATTCTACAATTAGTTAATCTGATAGTTCTTTATATTAATACTATACCTGTTGTGGTATAGTGACAACCTGGGTAAGGACAGAAAAATCTAAGATAATAATACAAAGCTGGTATTTATTAAGATAGTGATGTGCTTATATAGCAGAAGATGAGGGGAGTACCACCAGGGGTTTGGAGGCGCCAGACAAAGGACTTACTAAATGGAGGAGAGGAAGAGGCATCCCAGAAAGAGATGTACAAGAAAGCAACTGGTTTCACGTGCCTTGCCTAATAGAGGCAAGTGGCATTGATTTTGTTGTCTGATTAATAACTTTGAAAGTGAAGCCTGCACTTGATGTGCAATAAAAATATGCTTCAAATACCCGTTGTTTGGGTGTTTAAAACATATTTGACCCATGTAAAACCATGCTGCAATAGGACAATTGTGCAATTGTGCAAGTATTCCGTTGTTCTGGATTCTAAGTGGTATCTGGAATGTCTAATCCATTCAGATCTGCAACACTCCTGTACAGCAAGGCTCTTAGGGTTGGCTGGGCTGTCATTCAACTGGGACAGCTGAGTGTGTGGAACTGGAGGTGGATTTTCTGGACCAGGAGGCAGCATGCTTGGAGTACTAGCCTGCCTTCTGGTGTGAGGTTAGTGGGTACAAGGACAGCCACAAGGACGCAAAGGGGCAGTCATACTGCAGGGCTCATAGAGTAAAGGGCGGGTAGGTGTACTTGGCTGATAGAAATTACCATGTGTGGGGCTGTACAAGGCCATGTCTACTTTGCCACCGGATATCCTGTTGAGCCTGACCTCTTGGTGGCTGGCCCATCAACAGTAGCCGTGGGATCTCCCTTCTTAGCCCTGCAATCACCTGGTTGTGGTAAATCATTATACCTTGTTGCTAGCTTTAGAAATCTCTTTGGTTGGTTCATCATATCAAGATATGTATCTGCTTATCCCAGTGATGCCTAGTTTAGCAAGGGGATATCACATTGTGGTTGGTTGTAAATGAGCCACAGCTGTCAAAGTTGGGTTGCCCGTCCATTTGGCTTCAGAGCAATCTATCCAGAAGGGCTCTTGATGGGATGTGTGATGGTACAGGAGATTGGCTGATTGATACTGTGGCCAAGGTGGATGGATCTAGGTCTGGGGTGTAGGGGAAGCAGGGCAGGAATACACGGAACCTCTTGGAGCCATAGCAAGTCTGAGCGGAACTGTGGCTTGGTGTGATATCCAGATCCCTGTATAGCTCTTCTCTTGATCTATGAATGAAGAATCAGAATTATTATTTTATACATGTTTTGTTATACACCCTAAGTGGCTGGCCTTAAGTCCCATCTCAGCCTTTAGTACAGGATATAAGTTGTGACAACCGGGTTAGGCAATCAATGCAACTAACCTCTACTGCCAAGCTGTGACAGTTGGTGTGAGGGTTAGGGTAATATTTTTGGGGGGTTGAAGGCATGAATGTTTCAAGCTGGGATCTCTTTGATGGTTGAGTGTTGAGTATAGACTTCTGGGGAGTATATGAAACGAGATAAGGAAAAGGTTTAAGAAGAGGATGGTATCTTTATTTGATATGGAAATGGGTTGTTATATAGTATTGTGGGAAGCCGCATACTGCCCATGTATGTCATGGGGTTTGTCCAGGTAATGTTCTGGTTGTGGTTCAAAAGGTTTGACCCTGTACAACATGAATGTCTGGTAATAGTGTTACTGATTATTTGTTGATTGGGGGATTTCTTGGGGGATTGCTTTCCCAAGAGGGAGTAATTGTAAATGTTGAAACACTAGTAAGAAGTATTTTGAGAAATGCAAGTAGATGTTTCCTTACAGCTTTAAGGTTGTGAAGGATGTAGGCTCTTGGAACCAGATGTATGAGGATCTTCTCATATTGGTAGGTATGGGGGCCTCGTTCAGGTCAATGGGTGAAAAATGATTGAGTTGTGGGGAATAAAGAATATTCTTTTATTACATGAAGCAGGTGGGGCCTGGGTATTGCCATGGAAATGCTTTGATGTTAAGGAGGCATGGGAAACAAAAGTTGGGCTGTGGCAGAGCTTATTCCAGGCTCAAGTACTTGACCATATCATCGATAACGGAGAAGTTCTCGGCATCGAGCTCGGCCTGAGACTTGATTGGGGTGTGGATCTCGGTCGATACCTTTTTGGCGCGGGAAAACGAATACGTGGAGAGAAGGGATGCACTGTTAAGGGCTTGAAAGTCATCGGCCTGCTTGATGGGGATGAGGTAATCCTTGGCTATCCAGCCGAACGATTCAAGCTGAGGCCCAACCTCTACTACGACGGGGGTGTAGGCAGCGTGGTACCAGGCATACGCTTTGCGGCGCATGTGTCCCGCAACGGCAGAATCCTCAGGAGATTGGAATTCTTCCAGAAATCTTTTAAGAAAGTGAGAGGCAATCCCGGCATAGGCATTTGACACCATCCGGCGCACTTCGAAAAGACGCTTCATGACCATCTGGCGATGGTTGACAACACATCCTGTCACAACTTCCAGCTCATTACGAATGCCATACTGCCGCATCAGACTTAGTATGGAGGCATCGTAGTCTCTCTTGACGGCATATGCCTCGTCCAAGTCCGCCTCAAATCCAGGGACGAGGAGGCTCGGGTCGGGAGTGGTTCGGGTATCGGCGCTAACGTTGACATAGTCCAATGATCGATAAAGCACTCCAAGGACTTTTTTAGAGCGATAGGAGTGTTTGTCGGACTTGTTCATGAAGTCGGGGAAAGCCTTTACTCGCAGCTCATTGGGGAGCTCGGCTGGAATGCCTGATTTCGTGAAATCTACTGCACGCGAGTGGAGCTGTGCCAGGAATTTACAGTTGGGATCGTCAGCACCGAGAGGAGATTCGTCGCACCTTGCAAGGTGAGCGTTGGCGATCTGCCCCAGATTATCATTGGAAATATAGTCTCCGAAAAACTTCTTGATGTCCCCAACCGAGACACTCTCCACATAAGCGGGGATAGCGGGAAGCTCCTCCATGGGGTCAAGGTTGCGCCGAGGGGGGATAAGGCGCTTATCCCAGATCACGGTGAACTCGTCTCCATCAAGGTCCCCTCCACTGCACATACTGGCCACACTGCGGTAACCGTGGATGGAAAAGACAACGCAGTCTTTAATGTGATGCAGGGAAGGGACATCAACTGCCGTTACGACGCGAATGTCTCCGGGATGAAAGCAAGGGTTGCGTGTAACGATGCATTCTCCTTTGATTATAGTTGGCGCTCCATTGCGAAGGGGATCGGAATGCTGAACAAATATTTCCCCCTCCTCGAGGGTACCAGTTTCATCAGCAATGCCGATGAGGAGGACTCCCTTTGGAACATGGATCCGAGCACGACTCTTGAGTTCATTGTGCTGGTACACGTACAACGCTTCAAGGCAGTTGCGAACAAAGCAATCGGTAGTGGAAAAGAAGCCTCCCTCAAGCAGCTTAGCTAAAGAACTTGTTGTTCCAAACTCATCTGAAAAGCAACGTAGAGCGCGCATGGCGTCGGCAGGATCTTTCAGCATGTTGGATATCTTAGCTAGCATCTCATTTTGAAGTTCAATGAAGCAGGCGTCAGGCACACCCAAGGTGGTAAGCAGGGTGATGATTTGACGGTTGAGGTGGGCTGAATTATAAGAGGCAATACGAATGACTTCAAGGGTGGTGTGCTCAGAGTCGAACTTGCGCTGGCTAGGCCGCAACTGTACTCCATCTCCGAGGGATGGGTGGACAGCCAGCACTCCCTTATACCCACCCATGCGGAATTGGATAGCACTTGGAACAGAGAATAGCTCCAACGTGACCGCAATCTTCTTCATAAGTGAGGGAGAAATACGACCAACACCGTCTGTCAAGCAGTGCTTGCCACACTCGATGTCAGGGATCGAAGTGAAATCCTGCGAGGTGATTTTGGCACCATCGCGGGAGCTAGAAAAGCATTGTCCGATCCGAGCAGCGTACTTGGCAACGGTGTGAATCGAGTCGAAGTCGCCCAGCTTCTCGCGAATCAAATCAGCCGAGTAGGTGCAGTTGTCAATCCCCTTTCCGCGCGAGAAGAACCAGCAGCCATGATCCTTCAGTTGGCTCGACGAGAAGGCCAGGAACTCGTACTTGCGCCGCGCAATCGTTATGCCAAGCTCCATAACATCTGCCACTCGCTTAAGAAGCTTAAGATTCATGGCAGTGTTGGGATGAATCGAGTTGAAGCCTTCATCAACGAAGTTAACCCGCAAAAAGCGATCGAGGGCATTGTCATAGGTGCGGAGGACTCGGTTGGATTCCTCCAACACAGGAGGCAGCAGGTATAGTTTAGACGGAGTCACCACCACTTTGCGCACAAGCGCGTGAGTAGTAGGGTTGAATGCCTGGGCAGGGGTTTGAATATGGTTTTGTAGACGGTCCTTAAAGAATTCAAGTGGGTTAGGAATGTAATCACGTACGTTCCAAACATGCTCCACCAGCTGAATCAAGGCTTGGCGAGGGGCCAGTGAAATCAGATCGAAAAACTCGCTTGACAGGAGCCGGTGGCTGACCAGGTTATTCGTCACCAAACATTCAATCGCATACAGGCGATTGAAAGTTAAAGATTGCGGGACTTGCGGTGGCGTGTATAGGTCTTTAGAAGCAATTGTCGAGAAGCGGGTGCGATCCTGGGTTCTAACCGCCAACCGGTACTTGAGAAGGATCTCCTGGGCAGCAATGAACTGCCGGCGTATGTCTCCATGACCATACGGAACATGCAGCTTCCACACCGACCAGTTCTCCTCGAAATGGCCTGTAGTACTAGAAAGTGGCGTACAAATCTCCAACCCAGGAGTTTGCGCGGCATGAGGGATGTTGATCTCGCGCTTCCAGTCATTGACACCCCAAATGTTCCCAAGGGCTCCAGGCACGTAGCTAGCCGAAGAGGACCAGATCAGAGGGTGGTGGGTAGTCAAGATGACCAGCCAAGTATCACGAGTTGTATCCACCATACCTACCTTTCCCTTGATGAACTCAAAGGCAATTTGGACTTTGTAGAGTTTCACACCAACAAAGAAAAAAATCTTGATGTTGGACTGCGGAAAATCTATAGAGACCTTGGCTGCGCTGAGGTCCTGAAAGTAGGAGCTAGAATTGTTGTGGCTATCCCAGTCAATTGCAAGCGATGTCCCCGTCACCATGCTGCCCATCTGAAGGCGGTCAACAGGGAAAGGCCGGAAGCGTGTGTTGGACTCATTCTTGGACATTTCCTGGACCATTGGCCCCAGACCGGAAAGCAGCAACTCAAGAGTTGTACAATCCCACATATTTGAGGCATCCATGGCACTAGGCTCTAAATTTGAAAGCCAACACTTGACTGTCTAAATATGTCCGCTATCAGCTAAATATCGATAGGCTCCAGTCACACGGGAAAATAAAATATTATTGAGCTCTTTACAAAGCAGGGCGCCTATCATAATTTGATCAATTAGGCAAAACTCGTCACAAAAAAGGTTAAAAGATATTAGAACCGAATAGGGTAAGGAAAGCTGCCGCTTCGTTGCATCAAGATAAATCAAGGCATCGGACTACCACTAAAAGGTAAGCCATCTGCCCAGCTATTCCACAGCGACTGATTCGTAGAGAGAAAACTTTGCATTCTCTTGCTTGTGAAGCCACTAAGCTTGACTTTGCTTTAATTCCTACTTTTTCATCCAGGCCATCACCTCGGCAAAAGCTTTATTTCCATGAGGAGTTCAAACACATTAGGTTTACAACGTAGAATTAGAAGTGCATACATTTTTTAGTCTTTTTTTTTGAAAATAACTCAGCGGCAAATGCTTTCATATTAGCTTAAGTTGTTCTCTGGACTATCCTCGCATTTACCCAAACAGCCAAAATCGGAATAAAAAAAGGAAATGAAACTTCTTGCAGCTTAAGAAAAACTATATAATCTCAAAATTACGAATAATAGACTAATATGTGACTAGGGAGACTTCTTTAAAAGGCCCTAGTTTGATAGCCCAAAACTACGAGCTGGGAGGCTTGCCAAATTAAATATCAGACAGCCAAAAGATCCTGGGTAGGTAACTACAATTGAGCTGCGAAATATCCTAGTTTTAGACAAGAATATTTTTTGATGGCTTGTATCTCACAATATATGATGCTCCGGTTGAAATAAAATATCCTCATAATAGCCTAATAGTAGGCATCATTTTCAATTAATTTTGAGAGTGAGATAGTAAACAAATAATAAATAAAAATCAGACAGCTAAAAGAACACATGCTTCAACTGTTGATATAGAGGACTAGAAATACAATGACATTCAAGGAAGCAGTTAGTTGACCTATAGCACGAAGAAGCCAAGCATACACCCCTCAAAGCCAAATATCGTATCATATTTCTAGGATCAACATACTTACTTAAGTGAAGCGTAAGCCAACAGGGGTTATTTCTACACTGGTTGAGTTATAGATGGAAACATGCTTTATATGCCTGCATTTCTTTACTGGCATTAAGCTTGAGATGCCAGCATGGCTAAAGCAAAAATTATTTTACTACATTTTTAACCCCAATACTCATACTATGACGCCAGCTTCAACTTTGGCACATAATTTTTTATCATATCGATTCAAAGAAGTTGACTTTAGTTTAGACTTTATATCTGATGCGATGAAATTGGGTGCCCTGATTTTAATCAACCTCCAGTCCAATTAATCTTCTGGCCGAAAAGAAAAGCCCTTAAGTGGTTGCTTGAGAGGGAATAAATTTTCATTACAATAGATATTTCAATCAGCTATAGACAATCAATCAGGCTTACCAACGAAGCTTAAAATTAAACCAAGCTCAGAAGAATCTTAAATTTATAAAGATTTCATCGATGACATCTAGTTTAGGCTAAAGATCGAAGCCTGATGGAAATGGTCATTTTTATTCAGGGCCACTTGAGAAATCAACTCCAAGCATAAAGGCTATCACTTGAACCTTTATCAACAACCCAAGATGGATCAACCAGCCTCCCATTCACCGCCACTGGATGGATTGCTCGCATTGTCCTTGGACCCGTTGATAAATACGACCAAAGCTTATTGACCGGTGAATTTATATTCAAAGCTTAGCTCTAGAAGATCTAAAGTATAATAACCCCGATATCCATCCTCCAGTGTTCTAAAACGCTCCATCTATCCATCCATGCTCGCTCGCCTTGCCAACCAGAAAAGATTTTCTAAAGTCGACGGCGTTGAAGTTGATCCTTTACCCAGTGCCACGGGGTGGTACAAAAGTACCGTGATGGGATTTACGAGGTCTCCTGTACCAATGCCAACCTATTGCAGCTTATGGTCATGATTTAAGTGGATTGATAATCCTCCCTCCTGTGCACCTCTACAGTGTACTATGCCTAATTCATGCATCATGTTTTAAGAATTGGTATTGTTGAGTACATACTTCTAGGAAGTATATGAAATAAGATAAGGGGGGAATCAAGAAGAAAATTATATCTTTATTTGATATGAAGATACATTATTATATAGTATCTTGGGAAGCCACATACTGTCCATTTACACCATAGGGTTTGCCCAGGTAATGTCCCGTTTGGGATTTGAAATGTTTGATCCCTGTACAAGATGAACATCTGATAAGAGTGCCACCAATTATTTGTTAGCTGGGGGATTTCTTGGGGGATCAATTTCCCAAGAAAGAATCATGGTAGATGTTGCAACAGTATGGATCTTGGTGGTATAAATAGATACCTTCCCTCTATTTCCATCATCATTTCAATTATTGAAAAAGGTCTTATAAGTGGAACCACTGGTTGTGTACTTGGATCTTAATCCAGTAGGATAACCTTTATGGGTATTGTGATGGTTAAAAAGATGGTATTTGTGTAGCTTTAGATGCAAAAATAGGGTTTTGTTGGTCAATCATTGTCAGGGCCCAGAGTGCCCTTGACAATCAGCTAGCCTTCCTAGAGACAAAGCAACCAGCATCATGTAAAACATTACCAACTGTCTTCCTGGGAGGAAACCCCCTTTCTGATCACAAATAGCCTGGGATTTGCAAGGCCCGTGTGTTGCAAAACCCTGGCATTGAATCTAAACACAAATTTGGGCCCATTCACTATCAGGAAATGGTAAATCAGGAGAGCAATTGTTTGATTGCGTGATCAGGTGCTCGATTGCTTGTGCGTTCTAATAATAGCTGTAGCACCTTGGCATGCTGCAGCCAAACCAAGGTTCATGTTCCAAGACAAATCACATGTATTACTAAAAATGATGTCACCAGGCCTCTGGTGGCACAAAAGGCTAAGTTTCCCCCAGTAAGTGTAAATAGTGAGGAGAAGCCTTCCTCACTGTTGATATCTTAAAATACACGGCTTTATGCCCAGGACCCATTATTTTCTTGTAGGAATTATTTATTTTTGCACCAATATAATCATTCTGTCTGCATCTCTTTGTGAATCCACTAAACAATACAACTGTGCCTATCCATTCCCTCCTGGCTTTTCTCCTGGCACTTTGGTTAAGTCACCTTGCACCTTTTACTTGGAGTTCTTACACCCTCACCACCTGGATCTTTCTCCTGGACACCCTAGAGTGTAATTCTGCCTACCATGAAGGAGATTTCTCTCACTCTCCCCTGCCCAATGTGCCTCCTGCCCAAGACTTCAGCAAATTGGGGTGTGTTTACACCACAGTATTGGGGCTGGCCAATCAGTTTTGCCCTATTTGGAAGTTGGTGTACTTTGGCTACAGCTGCTAATTACCTTGTCAGGATAGCGCCAATTGTGTAAATGGCCTTTCAGGCTTGGCCCGCCTCCCCTGTGGGAGTCTAGCTGGACTCTGGTATGGGCTGTAACAATCATTGTAAGAGGCTGGTGTATGTTGGTCATGGAATCAAGATGTCTTGATCCTTCAATTTTTGGTTCAAATCTGTATCTCAAATCTGAAAAGTATAGCAAGCAAACTATATGTGCTTCCTTAGGAATGTGGCTATACAATTAACTCCCCTTCCCCCTCTATTTTATAGCAAATCCTCTCATTTGTTCCCTATCTTACCCTCTCTGGTGTATCTTATTTATTATGCCCCCTCTTTTGCCTATAAATGGCTCTCCCATTTTTTACTATAAATATACCTTTTAACCTATTATGCCACAAGTGGCATTTGCCTAATGACCATCAAAGGGACAGTGTCCCGCCCGTGTCACTCAAAACTTAATCCTAATAATAAATCACCGCTGACCAACAAAGAGACAGTGTCCCACCCCCAGGTTTGAAACCCAAATTCCTAGGAACTGCCAGCCTGTGGGTCATTGGACCCAAACCAGGAATTGCCAGCCTGCAGATTATTAGACTCCAACTAGGAACCACCCTGATTTTTGAGAAATCATTGATTCTGGATAATGAAGCACTGACCACTTGTGAATTGTGCCTGGACAAGGACCTGCCTGACCTAGTAATTAGCTGCCCAATTTTGGACAGTTTCTCCATGGACTGCCAGCACTCTGCCAATGAGGTGTCAAAAAATTGAAACCAAAGCTAACACCTGTCTCTGTGGCCCGGTGGGCTGCAGGATGATGACAAATTCCTAAGACTAAGTTGGAAACCAAAATTCTTTATCTGAGCTCAGCCAATAATGCACCACTGCCAGTTGACGCCACCAAGATTTCCCAGGCCCAGGTAGACTCTAGCGCCCAGCCCAAAAGAAGCAGCAAAAGTTTCTTCATGAAAAATGAGCATACTTATACCCTGAAGTTGCCAGGAAGTTACACATTGCCATTATTGCAATAAAAGGGCTATGAACTTTTGGTTATCATAAGTTATTCTATACTTACTTTTAGAACTTTTACATTCACAGAACTATCACTCCAACCCCCCTGCTGGCTTATCATTTACCAGAAGCAGACACCAAGCTGCCTGAATCACTTCAACTTACAGTGATTTCCTACAGCCCAGAATATCCCTCTGGGTATTCTCCCAAGCCAGCTTACCCATTACACATGACACCACCAGTGACCCCCTGACCCATTTTCCCACAGGAACACAAGATTACCGCCAATACAATCTCTATCCAGTTGTTTGGTGTCCTTTATATTACACTTAATGGCCTTGTCAATTCCATGATACCTGCCAGCAGCCCCTGGGCCCTACTAGGCAATTTTTTCTCATATATTGTGAATTTAACACCCATCCTGTGATGGGTACTCCCCCCATGACTGTGGGATGTCCTCCTGTCAACTATCCCAAACCTACTAAAGGCTGACTCCCTGACATATTCCTTTTACTTTATTTTTCATATGAAATATATACCTTTTTAGGCCATCATATTTGATAGATAGATAAACTGTAGATCTGTTGTCAATGACTTATTGATAAAGGCTTTGTGCTTTGACGTCCCATAGAAAACATCAGAACTTTGATATATATACTCTTGGCTTGGAAGTCAAAGGCATAACTGGTATTTCATAGCAATCCTCAATGAGTTGACCTGGCTTTGGGTGGACTTGCTACTGCATTTCCGTGTATTCTCCATACCATCAACTGTGCTTGCTTCAAAGCAGCTTTCAGAGCTATGGAGACAAGTGGAAATAAGCCATCCCCAAACAAAATTAACCCAGGATTAAACAATATCCAGGCACTCATTCAAAATAAATATAATACATGAATTAACCCAGCATCACATCTATTTGAAGCAAAGAAAGTTAATAACAAATAGAACAAATAAAACCATCATTGTTGTAACTATGCTGCTTTAGCAGAGTTACAAGGGGGAAAACATTTAGAAACTAGATATTATTCTTTATTGAGAGATGATAATTATATAGTTGTTGTGAATTTTGGATAACAGGAACATGATTGTGTTGATCACACGGTGGGATGGTGAAGGGGATGGATTGATCCTTGTAATGAGTCAAGTGCCAAAACAAGCCACCCACCGAGAGTGATCAGCTTCTGTTCATGTTATTATATTTGGAAATCCGAGTTGTCTTCCTAACTTGGCTTCAGGTGAATGGATAATTGGGTTGCAGGTCACAAACCTGATTACTTGGAACCTTTCTGGCGGGCTGAGCCTGCTGTTTTGACATCCCCCCAGCTGAGGGTTGGCCTTCTCTGGGGGCAGGTTGTCAGGGAGGTTGTTGGGAGCCCAGGCGCCATACTGGACTAACTGTTGTTTGGTGGCGGGTAACACAGGCTCTCGTTGCTTTTGTCTTGCTTTGCAGGGTCTGAGGCAATCATGGTGGAGAATTTTGTCCTGTTTTTGTTTCCCGAGCCCTTGAACAAGATAAGTGTTGTTTTTGTTTACCTTTAGGATGATGGCAGGGCCAACTTTTTCTGGTTGCAGTTTACTCTTGTTGGTATTCATGACCCAGAACTTGTCGCCAACCTCATGTCTGTCTTTGATGGGGGCAAAGATCTTTTGTAGACACTTTTCTTCCTTTTCTGATTGGTTGATATTAGCCTGTATGACCTGGGGATCTGAGCAGGGTGGAACCTTATCTGGCATCTCTAGCTTAGGTCCTGATAGCACCTGGATGATATTGGGTTGTGTTCCATAAACTATCTCAAAGGGGCTTTTGCCAGTGGATTTGTTCACACAGGTCTGGCATACAAGCAATGCAGTTGGTAGCTGCTTGTACCAGTCCTCAGGTCTACCGGCAGTGAGTTTGGCCAAGGCTTGCACAAGGCTGCCATTCAGCCACTCCACGCGTCTATTGGCCTGAGGGTGGTAAGGTGTTGTCACCGTGTGCTGGACCCCAATCTTAGTGAGGTATACATTGGTATCTTCAGAGGTCAATTCTTTGCCTCTGTTGGTTATCAGGAGTTCTGGCTTTTTAAACTTACTGATGATTTCTTTTCCTATGAAGCGTCATATGTCATTGTTGGTATGTGTTTTAACTGCTTGTGCTACTAGCCACTGCATGGCAAAGTTGATGGAGGTAATAATGTACTTTTTGTCATTATGTTTCCCAGGCATAGGCCCCACAATATCCAGGGCCCACACATTAAATGGCAGTTGCGTGTGGATGGGTAGTATTGATTTAGGCGGGGTCTCACTATTTGCAAATTTCTCACATACTTTGCACTGGTCCAAGACTTCCTGAACGTCTCAATACAAGGTCAGCCACCAGGCCTTGTGTTTAAGGAATTTGTAAAGGTTACGGCTTTTTGTGTGGCCCAGGTCTCTGTGGTAGCGCAAGATTGTAGCAACTCACTGATGTGTGGGAATTATGGGATGGTTGTTCTGTTGTAATTTTTTTGGTATAGAGTTCCATAGACGTCAGCAAATAGGTGCTTGTTTTTTAATTACAGTATCTCTTGTTATATCTGTAGTACCAGGGGGAAATCCTTTGTCCTTTGTACGCAACACCAGGAGAGGCCAGTCTGGGTTGAGCCCATTCTTGCCCCTTGTGGCTCTGACGTATAGTTGTGACAGTGCATCAGCCATGGCCAGCTCTGGGCCCAGCTTATACTGTATGAGCATGTTGAACCTTTCCAGAAGCTCTATCTATTGGGCTTGTCAGTGGGATAGGTTTGCTTGGGTTTTGAAGTAGATGAGTGATTTGTAGTCTGTCAGGGCTGTGAATTCTTCTTGTCATTCCAAATAGCAACACCATTTGACTAGGCAGTGCACAATTGCCAGCAGCTCCTTGTCATGTATGGGATACCAGCACTTGCCATCTGCCAACTTGCGTGATTCATAGGCCACAGGTAGGAAGTCACCATTGTTATTTTTGATTTTTAGTACCCCTCCAATGGATGCATCAGAGGCGTCTGTCTCCATTTGATATTCCCCATCTTGTTTGGGGTACTGAAGGATGGGTGCCATTGTGAGTTTCTCTTTAAGATGTCTGAAGCAAAGGTCTTGTTGTGGGGTCCATACAAACTTGGATTTGGAGCCAGTAATGGCAGACAGAGGTGAAGTTAGGACACCACAGTTGGGTATGAATTGTTGTACATAGGCAACCATCCCAAGGAATGTGCAGAGTTCTGACTTGTCCTTTGGCGGTGGCATTTTGAAAATAGCCTGGATCTTCTGGCTGTTAGGTTTAATGCCATCTTTTGAAACTATGTGTCCCAAGAAGGGTAGTTGTTTGCGGAAGAACTGGCACTTGGAGGGCTTGGTTAGCAGCTTATGTTGTAATAGGGTGGTAAATAATGCCTCTAGGTCCTTTTGGTGCTGTTTCACTGAGGGGCTGTAGACAATGATGTTGTCCAGGTATACCAGGGCATGCTTGCCAATGTGGGAAGCAAACACCTTATTCATGAAGGTCACAAAGGTTGACGGGGTGTTTGTCATACCAAAGTGGAGTACTACATACTTGTATGAACCATATTTAGTGAGGAAGGCTGTTTTGGGAATGTCTTCTTCCTTAATATGGATCTGGTTATAGCCTGCAGTCAGATCAATCTTGGAGAAGACCATAGCGCCACCCAAGGCATCAAATAGGTTGTCAATCAGTGGTAGTGGGTAACAGTTCTTGATGGTAACTTCATTTAGGGCCCAGTAGTCTGTGACCAGACGCAAGATATCATCTTTCTTTGCTACAAAGAATACAGCAGCACCAAAGGAGGACTGTGAGGGGCAGATAAGTCCTTTCTCCAATGCCTCCTTTAGGTAAGCACACAGGGTGTTGTCCTTGTTTGGGGTGAGGCAATAAATGGGTTGCATCTTAGGTGTCGCTCCTTTGAGTTGGATGGAGTGTTGGATGTGTTTCTCCAGTGGCAACCCAGGTAGAGCCTCCTTGAAGATTTCTGGGTGTTGAGCTACAATTTCACAATCCTGAGGAGTGGTGGTGTCCTGGTGATCTTTGAAATGGATAATCTTGTACTGGCAAGAGTCCCAGTTAATTGCCTTGAGGTTCTCCTGTTTGTCCAAGGTCTCTGTGATACGTACAAAGACATGGTTGTGCTGGAGTTGGTCTACTGAGTCAGGGTAGATTTGGTGGTTGACACCTTCATGTTTGATGATCAGTACAGAGGTTGCCCAGTCTAAATGGAGGTTGTTCTTTTGCAGCCAGTCCAGTCCCAGTACAATGTCAAACTTGGGAAAGTCTTTGACAGGGCCTTGAATGGTGGAATGTAGGTTCTCTAGCATGACGGAGAAGGGGGCAGTTTCCCGTGTCACAGCAATGTGATGTTTGTCAGCTAAAACCATGTTTTTAATCTGCAAAGGGTTAGTGGCTGACTTGAACTTATCTACAAAGCTGCTGTTAGCCAGGGTTTGATCTGCACTCAAGTCCAGGAGTGCTGAGCCCATGTAACTGCAAAAGCAGAAAGGGTAAGACATCAGTTTATTTGGGTGTCTGGCAATGGTGTACAGTACTGGGTCTTCCGAGGGTATTTGAATCATTGGGCATTGATCCACGTCCTCAGGCCGGTATTCATTGTTGGGCAAGTCAGGAATAGTCTGGGAAGAGCTTGGCTTGCTTAATGCTCTCCCTGAGATTTTCCCTTGTCTTGATTATCTTGAGTGGCAGTAACACAGAAATAGGCTTGGTTTGATTGGCCGTTGTTCCTGTTCCTGTGTCCATTTGAACCTGAGGGTTTATGGTTTGCACTTCTGTTGTTGTTCCCAGGGGGTGGTCTGTTGGAAAGTTTAGCTGGGTGAGAATCCTTGGGTTGCTCCTTTTTTCTAGTTTGCGCCTTGTGGAGAGCGTTGTACATTTATTCCACTTTCTCTGCCTTGCGGTATAGGCTTTGTAAGTTGGTTACTTGATCCAGGTTAATGTGTCTCATTACGTGCAACTTGAGCGTCTTGTAGTACATGAGGTGAGAGGCTGGAGTGTCAAAAGCCATGTTGGAGGGGCATGTAGTTGGAGTTCCTTGTAAGCGCAGGTGAGCTCCTTTAGAGTGCCATTCTGGGTCAAGTTCTTCACTTGGCAGATGATCATGAGTGTGGCGTCCTTCAGCACAAATCTTGCTAAGAAGTCTTGCTTGAAGG